>JABFQM010003163.1:0-12547 GCA_022816865.1 Zelostemma sp. ZL-2020
CTCGACGGCCAATTCGCCCGATGATATGAACCTCTGGCATCCTCTTTTTGGAAGGTGAGCGAATACACTTTTTGGCTATCGATTTTGAGAACCTTCGAAGTTCCAAAATTTTGCGTTGGAAGAGAAGCATTTTGAGACCTAATAATTGGCTTCGTTGCCCGGGAATTTCGAAGAGGAATGAACGGAATTCGAGAAATGAAGCAAAAGTTTCGGAGTAGAAGCTACGAACTGAGGTTTTTATCGAAAAAATTTTAATAGGATAGAATTCCCGCGCATTCTCGAACTGTTTGTTCAATTATGGTACTCTTTGTGCAATTATTCTTTGGATGGAGAAGAATTTTCATTTACAATTAGTACATTGCATGCGCGTAATGGAAACGTTGTAGTGACCTTTATATAACCGGCTCGTTCTAATCTAATTATGATTTATTCACTGCGAATCACAATGTATCTTCGGATTACATGTACCTATTCATTTTTCGGCCAGTTATTGAAGGTCTTCCAATGTTTAAACAATTTATTTACGAGTAATATCTCGAAGGATACAGCACTTTGATAATAATTAATACCAAGAATAAAACAATATTTTAGACACGGTAATCAAGTCGTAAAATTAAGCAATACCTGCCTTTTTTTAGACGAAAAACTTCCATGAATAATTTTTCTTGAATAAGCGATCAAATAAACTAATAATTTTCATCGCATTAGTATGCATAAAGCTATCTGTGTTCAGTGCGAGAAAGACTAATAAAGCTTATCTGATATTCAATTAATTCCCGCGTGACAAAAGTCTCTATGCTTGGAATAAGAATCTTTAAACGTTCACGATTAAGCCCAGTCATCCAAAATGTTTGGCACGCTCGAAATTAGGTCGACTCTTCGCCACATCCACGTTCGAACACTCGCGATTAAACTATCTATGTTTATGTACCATTAATTCAATCACTTACATCATCACGAATTATAATAAACCATTCTATTTCCGTAGAAAATTAATGGATTTTAATTCCATATGAATTACGATCCAAGAATCGTTTGATATTCACTTTACTTCGATTACACTTGTTTCCAATAAAGTTTCATTGTCATGTCCTTGCGATAATTTTAGACAAGCTCTTTTCCCATGAAATCTTAAAGTCTACAAGAGTACAGAGAAAACGAATAAAGTTTAGAAATAAAGGTAGAGCCCCGCAGTAAAAAGCAATTAATTTTCTTGCAAGTTTACGTTCCACAGAAAAACGTTACTTGAGAAAGTGGTACGTTTCTGCAATTTACTAACTATAGTTTCCGATGGCTCGAAAAATTGCGATAAAAAGTGCCTTTTCTACTTTTCATCGGAAAAAAAGGGTAGAGATATGATAATGGGATTGATTAGTGCCTGATAAGAGCGTGCAGGGAGTCGAATTTTCGTTCCACGATCGCGGAACAGCCGCGATTGGCGGTTCGGTGGTTTTAGCGCGAGGGGAAGAGCAGGAGAACGGGTCATTGGTCCCCAGCTGAGATCCCAGAGTGGAACCTCCTGTCCTCGGTATGAGTTCTCTCTCGGTATTATGTACCTATTTCAAGGGCTTACGTTACGATCGTGGGCAGATCCCAAGCAATATCGCTCCCGGGAAACGGACGTTAAAAAATGCAGATCAACATTATAATTTATGCCTACGAGCGATTCTATAGACGAGGTCGAATCACGTTTTCTTTTCGAAATACACTACGCGCATTGTAGTCTCTTCTAGAAATTCTTCGAAGTGCGATTTCACTCTGGAAAGAGTGAAAAACCGCTCTTTCCGGAGCGAAATTTCTGGGATCTTTTCAAGTTTCATAGGCAGGGCATAAAGAGGATGTAATGAGTTCCGCAAGTCGAGCAATATGAACGCTCCTTTAATATGGATCGATGTATGCGGGTGGTTAAAAAGAATCAGCTTGAAAGTGACGTCGCTCTCGGTCAATGGTCCCCACGTAAAGCATAGGCCACGTTGTGCTACTTAAGCGTCCGCAGGCGAGAAAAAAATAAATTGAACCGCGCGACGTTAACTATTGATCGGTTTTACAAGTAAAGAGTTACTGCGAAAATACTAATGTTATCTCCTTGACACAATTTTCGTGAAGTACATGCATATGAGTCGAGTATTCTGTACAAAGTAGTACGCTTTGCATTTAAAAGTATAAAAATTGCTTATCGCATTGTATATCATGGAACGGCTCTGCGTCGTAGTTGCAGGAATGTTAAAAAACATGAAAGTGTTTCTGAAGTTGATAACTTTTCAAAGGCGAATTCGTCGCAGTTTCATTGCAATGAAAGTTATTTTGTTCGATGCGCGTTCGTAGTATCGATCTATTCTATTAGTGCAGAGGTATTTTAATATGTACCCTCTTTCGAGCTTAATTAGGATCAGTATTTCCTCTATCGATTGGCTTTTATGTAACTATAACATCCATTGCACCCATAGCTTACATCGGACATAATTTTTTTCAACGTTATTCGATGTATTTTTCGATCCATTTTACTGTCATCGCGCGAATAATCAAGTTTTGAGATGAACCTCGCGTCCTCAATAATAAATCGGATTTTCAATTGATTAGATCAAAATTAGTTCTCTTCGAAGCTGGCAAAGCCGAGCTTAACTCGAAATAGCTTTTCTTTGAGATTCGTTGCGGTATCGTAGATGCAACAAGTTTTTCTGTGCGCTGCGGATGAAATTCTATTTTCGGATCTTTCGAATTTAATCAAAATTCTTTCGCGAATGAATGACATTATTCCGAAAATTGAATTCTTTCATCACAGGATTGTCTCCTTTTCCTACAAATCAGGATTCGCCATAGAAACTTTACGCGGTTTTTACTTTTAATGACTTAATTGGCTTGTGCGAAAATTAAATCAGGCGAATGATCTGATTGTCCGCAGTTGCGATGTACAGTGCACACCTTGCGAGTCTCTAATTGGCTTAAAAAAGTAATTAGGCCCAGAATAATTTCTCCCGAGGGCAAGTGCTAATGTGAGAGTGGATCGATTCGCGCATTCGTACATTGTGCGGGCACATTCGAGGATTTGGGTAAAAGTGACGTAGTGCACGAGGCCAAGAGATGACGTGTGCGCAAGAGCAGAGCGTACCTCGATCGATCCCGGTTCAAATCCCAGCTGCGCTGGTGTGTAGTTGTTGGTTACATTATTTCCGCCTTGTAAACTTGATTCCCAAAGTATATTTTGGACACGTGAACATATGACTATGCGCGAGGGGTGACCAGGGAAAAGCACATGCCGATGCAAAGTGCACTCGGCGAATTTCTATACACGCATATTCTTATAGTTTGGAAACACAATTTTTTTTAATTCAGAAAGATGAACTTCACGTTTAGTCAGATTTAATATTAAAGGGTGGATTTATGTTTTGTCATTTCGAGATGTCTTGGAGTTCATTTCGGTTGCACATGCGCGAGAAAATCGGGTGATAACCCTAATAAAATGGTGGCATATATGATTCATATATAATTTTTTATATTTAGAGAAGAACCGATTAAACCTATACCTTCTTGTAGTAGCATGTGAGCGCAACGATTACTAGAAAAGGCATTATTACATCGATTACACGGTCTAGAAAAAGATACCAAAATTTAGGAGGCTTAGAATTTATTGATATCAATTAATAAACAATATAGCGATATTTGCACAAAGGAATGTCCAAAAAGTTATTTGGATGGAATTTTACGAAGCTTTGAAGTAATTTTAGTAAGTCGGAAAATACCGTCGATAGCGACACTTATTTGTTTAATATGGCGACACTTCCAAGACTTTATGCGTTTTACGATGATTTTTGTGTTCAGCCTTGAAGAGATAAGGCTGGTCGCCGTAATGTTACATTAAATCATCAGAAATGACAGCGCGACCGTTAATTTTCTATTCGATTGGCTGTAAAAGCGCAACTATCGATATAATGAGTGAAATACTAGCAAATGTGATCCGAAAATTCTTAAAATAGTTTTCCGGAAACGGAGTTTAATGCTATTGTAAAGGACTGGAGTTGCTTCCGAAGGTATACCCATGAGAATGTAACAGCTGTTCTTATTATACTTTCTTCTTCGATCATAGGCTCCGCGACTAATTAATTAATGAAGTTCTGCAGTACATAATTGATTTTGCAGTTAATTGTCTCTGTTTCCTTAGACTCTCAAACATCTTTACTTACACAGAGAAAAACTTGGTTGACTCAACAAAATTATTTATTAATATTTCCTTCTTTACGAAAAAAAAATACGCGAGTGAAAAAATTATACTAACGACAAATTGCAAATTTTTACAGTATTATCAATTAGTTTTTTATTTCTTATAGTTAATTTGCATGTTCTGCCATTTCTATTGTTCATTACAATGTTCGTTTTACGCTTAATTTTCCAAGATAACGAAGCATTGTTTTCCAAGTGCGGAAAATGTAAAAAAATTTAGTCAGTTGGGTTCGAGTTTAAATTTGTCTTATTTTTACTAGATCGTTATTTAAGTACAATTTCATTAAGAGAAACACTGAGAAAACGATGTCGCACCTGGTGCAGTTTATGCCGCGTAATAAAGTATATGTATCGTCATGCATTGCGATATAAATATTCCAACGGAGCGTAATGTTAAAAACAACTATTAATATTGTAATTCAAACATTTAAAAATCATAAGATTTTTATTGCAATATTTACATCGTAAGACCTTGCGATAGCGTTTTCCAGAGTGCTTACTTCGATTAGAAACCATAATGCGACAGTGAGAGCACTATAGGTCAATTATATTACGAAGAGCGGGTTTATTTGGAGAGTGTACCTATTATTAGAAATTGTCCATCGCAGTAACTGAACATTACGCCAAAATTTAAATTCCCGCGTTCCTTTAAACGGAAGATGCAAATGATAAAATGGAAACATTGTCAGTAAAAATCTGACGATTCCAATCGATGATTTATTTATTACAGAAAGTCTATAATTCCAAAGTTATTGTAAAATCGACCATTTCATTCATTCGTTTTAAACTTCGAACCAAAGTATCGACACTTTGTTTCATGAAGTAGCAATGAGCGGAAACTTCTGAAGACGCGAATTACACTATATTTCGCGCCGACAAAGAAAGCGTGAGACAGAGACTGTAGGTATAATAGTTAAGTGCTTCTACAAGTTACATAATGCTATTTCCGTCACGTCACCCTTGACGTCACGCGCTATTTTTCAGCTCAAAAAATCGCCTCCGCGAAATCGTTTCGATTTTCCGCGTCTTCTTATCGCGCTCCTCGACCGTTTTTAGTCGGAATAAAAACTCGACATTACTTATAGACATTGTCTAAGTTTTCTAAGTTGCCGCGGTGCGAAGAAAGACACATGAACGAGAAACTATAGTTAAAGTAATTGATGCAACGACGAACTTGCATGTTAAGCCCAATAATCGATAACATTTCCCTTGAATATTTGAATAGTGGAATTGATTGGTGCACTTTTCTCAATGTTAGGACAATGTTCGGAAACGTACGAAGGAAGCAAATTATTTTCATATTTTGCGATACTTCCCCCTTCGAGCCTGGCAACGTATTATTATAGAATATGTCGAAGACATTTCATATTCTGCGGTTTTGACTGGAAGTTCTGAATATTTTATAGCGCTGAAATTGGAAAGAAAGAATCGTGGGAAAATACGCACTGTAAAATTGAGAAGTAATTGCATTTTGGCGTGTTGTCTAAGAAAAATGGTCTTTTTGTGTTTTCAGTCAAAAAAGGCATCCATCTTGGCATAGGACGACACTGGCATCCTGACAAACGTGATCTTGAGTCTAACCGGGACTCTAATCTTATCTACGAAATGATAACGTAGCGAGCCGCGAAGACAATGTGTTGTCATTATGAATTTCGTTGTACGGCTGTTGGAACGGAAAGGCTGATGCCCAGGGACTATTGTGCAATAATGTTATGAAGTTACAGTGTTGACGTCAAAAAAGGAGGTAGAAAGAATCCCAAAACTATTTCAGAGGACGATAATTCTTAGGAAAAATGACCAGGGTCCAGAGACACTCAGCTTCTCTGAAGACCCGGGAAATTGCAGTAGAACCTCGATATCTTGAACGTTGATCAATCAAATTCTGGATATCTATTCGATGTCTCGATATCATGTCTCGATAAAAGTATTTTTCGTCCCTTCGAGATATCGAAGTTCGACTAGTTGTTTTTGTTTCTCGAAAAGATGGAGGCATACTAATTTCATGTAACGCTTCGTGTATGTATAGTACCTTTAAAACAGATATTTTTTCACTTTCTTAATTGTATCCTATTCATGTAAAGCGATAAACGAGAAGGAACATTCAGCTTGATGGAAAATTATTCTTTAACACTTCAATCGTTGCAAGAGAACCCATGTGAAAGAGTTTGGCCCGAATAGACCTGATTTGGGACAAGTTCTGCAAACCTAACCTAGCTTTTCGAATCGACACAATCGAATCCGTCTACAAGACGACGAAAACCAA
The DNA here is from genome assembly GCA_022816865.1 of Zelostemma sp. ZL-2020. NCBI lineage: Eukaryota > Metazoa > Arthropoda > Insecta > Hymenoptera > Platygastridae > Zelostemma > Zelostemma sp. ZL-2020. The sequence continues at coordinate 6,482 of JABFQM010003163.1, forward strand.
CTTTTGGAGGTTACCCATCAAACGAGAAAATATAGAGATGTATTGGAGATGCGGTGGTTTCAATATAATTCAATACCATTTCTTCGTGTTTTGTATAGAACTGTATATAAACGCACAGATTTTCTATGTTTTGCGCCGCCTATACACCGGGGCGGTATTGAATAACACCGTTACTGAATACTTTGGCGCACGGTAAAATCGCTTCATTTATTATACCAACCGGAAGTATTAAAAATACAATCTTTTGAATAGAATTTATCAAATACTTCTGGAACGTATCAACAGCGGGTACAGTTCAATATTTTAATTCTATACTCCCGAGCAGTATTCAAAGGGTCGGTTTCTTTATGTCGTAAATTCGAATACGACTGCAGGTAATGTTTTTTCAAAGTATAGAAAGTATGTTGAAATGAATAACCTAACGCTAAGAAATTGTATTGAACTGCATTGAAACCACCGCATCTCTAATACATCTCTTGATCGGTAAAATTGACACCTTCTTTTAGAAGGCAAATGAACTCAAAATAGCGCTCAATTTCAGAGTATTGAAGGCATGTAAAAGCGGCTTTTGATACCTATAATAGACAGTCCAGATTTTTCAGAAAAAGCTCAAATAGACGGATAAAAGAAGGTTCGGTTCTTCACGGAGCTAATGACGTTTCGTTTATTCGTAGCCATGTTCAGACCTGTGTTACTATTCTTCACTTGCACTCAGGTCTGATCAAGATCTTATCTGGATTGAAATCAGACCTGGCCATTATTATATCTACTTTTGACCCAGATAAGACCTGATATTCCATTCATAGTTGAATCGATGTATGATTCAGGTCCAATCAAGACCAAATCTGATGCAAATCAGCGTGCTCATTATTAAATCTAGTTTAGGCCTAATTTTGTCACATGGGAAAGCTTAGAAATCAAAAGGTTTTAGGAAACCATTTAGGAAATACGCTACGAACGTTGCCGTTTGCGACGGATTTCAACAATAGAAGACTAGATGCGAGTAGGAAACTTTAGCTTGGAAGACGATGTTTGATTTACTTGATGGGTATGCAAAAAATGTGGACGAAGGAACTGCGTTGAAATAATTCAAGAATTAGGTGCTATGTAGTAGGTTTACGTACTTGGATCGTAAATACTCGAAATGAAAGGTGCGAGCTGATAGAAACTCTAGATAGAAAAATGGTTCATATGAATATATACATGTACATACAATATATGTATGTATAAGGGTGTACCAAATTGTTTGTCCGTTTTTCAGAACGATGTTCCGAGTTCTTTTTATTATTGCAATGCTGTTTGATGTAATTTATATTAAAAGTTGTTAATTTGTCCTCTAACTTTTCCATCTTTTTAATACCTTTCGATGATTTGCCATCCTTGGGCGATTTTTCAACATCCTGTATATACAAATTTATGCGCTGGGAAAACAAAATTGCAGATTGGGCAATCCACATCGTTAAATGTGCAATTCGTATCGTTAGGTGGGCGATATCGTTGCTTTTTCTGCGATATCATTTTCTCAGTATGAACTTAGTATGTATGCGTGTACACAGGAAATTACTCTCACGAACTTCGTGTATCCGAAGCGATTTGTGAAAAAGCGAGTTTGTAGTCCCGTAAAACGCGGTTATTTTGCCACTCGAGGTGGAATTTGCGTTTGCCACGTGTCGAAACAGATTTGTTACCTCGTGTTCGTGAAATATAGAACGAAATCGTTTTTGAACGGTAATACCTGAATAATTCACGTGTTATTTTGAAATAGACGATGTGAAAATAGAAAAAAGTGAGTTGTTTCAGGGTTTTTCATTCGATTTCCGTTTCTTCTAGACATCGCTGTGGCAAAATAACTTCGACCCATGTTTCGAAGGTCAAAAGTAATGGAAAAAAGAAAGATTTTCGAGGTGCTTTAAGGCCCCGGAATGCAAAGAGGGACTGCGCTTCGATGTTTAACGATATTCTAGAAAAATGTAATAGAGAAAAAGTTACGTTTCACAGGATCGAATAAATGAAGAAATGTTTATCGCTTCGAAAAATACGTTTCGAGTGAAAAAAACGGTTGTCTACGATGTAAAAGAAAAAAGTTAAAGTGCTTGCGATAAGTGGAGTTTACTGCAATTTGTGACGAGGTTTTTATATTATGGACAGTATTCTTGAGTGTTTTACTTACAAAAGAACCCTCGCTTATCAGTGTCATTGTTATCGTCATCATAATGTCGTTCCTCAATCACTGTCATGGCTCGAATGCAAAATCTCGGAATTCAATGTCTGATCTTATGTCGATGTCGACTATATGTGCATGTATTGTCATCTCTTTCTGTCACAAGAAATATACCGAAGAAATATAAGTTTGCCAGGCATTCGTGTCACAAACTGTACGGTCTTGAATTTGTATGTCTTGATTTACGTCAATGTTAAGTTTGCACTAAACATCAAAATGTGAAACTCTAGATTCTTCAGGGTGAAATTTCACTCTGATGAAAGCAAAAATACCGTAAGTCGGGTCGGAGTGAGTTATTAACTCCGAGGACTCTTTTATCATAAAGTACCAAAACTGGTTGAAATTATCAGGTGCAAAGTGCAAGATTGTATTAATAAAAAATGAATGTTCAGTTGTCAATAACGTAATTGTCTGTTTCAAGGCCGTCTAATAAAAAAGAAATCGTTTTAGCCTCCGAATTGGATGTTAGAAATTTGAGTGAATTGATCGTGCAATATCTGTTTACGAATTACATTTCAAATGGTATAATGAATGTATGCGTTTTAGCCGAGTAAGCGGTACATATTTTGTTGAATATATCACATTATTATTATTAATTACGAACTAAGTAATCTGTAAATATATAATAGCCAAACAAAAAGACTTTAATCATTTCAAGACCCGATCTCTTTTATTCAAATGCATTCCCGTTGCGCGGGATTCGGACTTGACATGCAGCGCCATCTACGCACAACTTACAAGAAGCGGCAGAATTCAAAATCTGCGCAAAACATGGACGAGCTTCGATGTCCTGTCCAAAGATGGCATTAGTTTCCTAAATAGAGGGCATTTGCCCGCAGTCATACAACCACGCAATCGCGCATGGATGTGTATGTGTGTACATGTAAGTCACGGCACACGTACACAATCGAAGTCAAGTAATCGGCGAGCGAACGGTGGAGAGTCGAACGGGCATTAATAAATCCAAAAATCCGAGTCTCGCGCGAACCGTAAATTCGCGATAACGCGTCATCGATTCCGCGAAAATCTCACCGAAGAAAGGCATTTAATCCCGAAAAAATGCAGACTTTATTGAAAAGTAGAACGAGCTCGAAACCGCGGCGACCATTTTGTTCGTCCGCGAAAAGTCCGAGTTGATGAAAAGAAAAAACCGCGAGTGTTTTGTGTATTTCTGAACGTGAAAATGCGAATAACGAGTGAAATACATATAAGTGACGCAAGAAGAGCATGACGGATTATTATGGAGAAAGGTAGAACCCTGCGCATGCGCGAGAAGCAGAAGCAGGAAACCTCCTCGAAATCGTCGTGTGCGGGCTCCGTATTGTTTAGCGACGAGACGAAATTCATCCGGATTTCGACAGCCTCGTTTTTGTTTCACTAATCGCTGAAATGCGTACGCGTCCACGCTCGCGCTCCTGAAAGATTGCGACGTTGCCGGTGCCGCAGGCACGCGGACAAATATTCGCGCGTGATTGGCCGGTACGAAAAAATCCGCGAAAACTCGCCTGGATGCATCGAACCGTGGACCAGCTCGTTTAAATGGCAAGTAACAATCGAATTAAACAAATACTAATCATTATCGCTACAATTCCCTTTCCTTAAAAATTAAACCTCGAAAATAGCAAAGTTATTCACGTTTATATAATTCCATTCCAATCGAAACTTTGCGTTTCGTGCAGGTTAACGCGCGGAAATTTGACCTTGATTTGACCCGCGTAAAAGTAACGCCTTGAGAAAAGGGAAAGGATGTCGAAAGATCGAGAAACAGAATTTTTGATTGCATTCTTAATGAGGAGAGCGAAATTATCGTACTCGAGTGTCAGTTTTGCGATCTAAATTCGCGGAAAGAACGGCTACGGTGAGAATAGAATGTCCAGGAGTCAATGACCTCGGGCAACACGATGAAAGCACAAAAGTTCATTTATTCGTATCTAATTATACATTTATAATACCAAACATTCAACAAAATCGATCTGAAAAATATTTCGTTACATTTCAGACCGGAACCTCCGAATCGCAATAGTTCGACGAGAACAATGGCTGAAGTCAAGGTCAAAGAAGCTCCTATGGCGGAATCATCGGATCCTCCAGAAGTCGAAAGCGAAAAAACCTTGGAAAGCAGCGACAAAATTCCAGCGGACAAAGAGGCGTTCGCCAACGAATTAAATTTGATGCCGGCGAGTGATCCCTCGGAGACAGTCAAGGTCATCGACGGGGAAACCCCGGCAGATAAAAATGAAGAAAAGCAGGGAGAGCAAGAGCCCGAAATTCCGGAAAAATGCGAAAAAGCGTCTTCCGCGAACGAAAGTCCTGAAGATTCCGCTTTGGAAAAGAAGGACGAAGACATTCCGGAAGTTCCTGGAGATGTCGAGGAAGTTCCGGTCCCGGTAGAAGCGGAGAAACCGACGGAGGCTAAAGAAGAAACGGAAGTTGCCGTGGCTTCACCGACGGCTGCGCCAAAGTCGCCGGAGGTCGGAGAACTCGAGCCGGAATCTGTTTTGCCGGCGGTGCCGCTGCAGCGGGAGGAGCCGGGGAAGAGCGAGGAAGGTGCTTCGAAGGGTCGAAGGGGCCGGAGGAAAAAAGCGGAAAAGGAAGAGCGAGCCACTTCGCCCCCTGTCGCTACCAGGAAATCGCAGCGGGTCATCAGCAACATCATCAAAAGAAGCATCAAGTGGTGAGTTCCCGAGTTCCCTATTCATCCCCAAAGTCCTTTTGTTCCAGGTTTGCGTCCTCGATCGAATATTTAATGCGTAATTTTTGGGATTTCATGGAAAGTCGTTGATTTCTTCGGATAAAGAGGCTGCTTTTCGTCCATCGGCGCTGATATCCGATAGGGCGATGAGTCATTTCCGATCTGCGATGATAAACAGCGAAAGAGGAACGTTCTTTGAGGTCGAGCCGATAAAACCGTAATGCCATTTTAACCGTTCGGAATAACGCTTTTATCTCGTGCGATTTCCGACGTCACTCGAGCCTTTTTTTGCGTCACTTTTTCATTCTTTTTGGTTGCTTTTTTTCAAGTAAAGATGGACAAGCGACACGTCGAGCAGTCAAGTTTTTCTTGGCTCCCTACGTTTGGTTCCACCCTTCGAGGCTGCGGCAGGAAGGGGCGTTAATCCGGGAACACCATAGAAACGGTACCGGTACAGGGGTCGAGCGTCTCTTTCCCCGCGCGACAACGCCGCGCGCACACGCACAAACATGGCTCATCGGGCTTCTTGGTACCAAGCGAACGAGCGGAAAATAATTCAAGGATCTCGAGAGCTCGTCTCCAGATGAAAGAGGAGACTCGGCCTCCTTTGTCCCGGTCTCCCTCTCACCCCCCCCCCCCCTCTCTCTCCCCCCCCTTAAAGAGACTCTCAGGGAACCAGATGTCAGGGCTCGATTTTCGTAACGCCCGCATCGCCGCTGACTTCGACACCGGTTGCTCTCTTGTTTGCTCCAGGAAAACGTTTCTCGGTTTTCCTTATTTTTATTAGCAACGTCGAGCATTTAAGTCACCGCGGGAGCGACGCGAGAACGAAAATAGCTGTAGATCAATAGGAGGTTGTTTCTTGGAGTTTGTCGGAGATTGAGAAAAAGCGCCAAATAATAAATCAGAGATGGGTCGGTTGGGGCCAGGTATGAAACCACGAATATAATGGGCCTTGTTCCTCCTCCCCCCCCCCCCCCCCCCCCCACCCCCCCCCCCACCCCCCCCCACCCCCCCTCCTCTTTCTGCCCCCCCCACAGTCCGACTGCAGACGTTACCTTGCACACTGGAGCGGACTGTGGCATGCCGTGTGATCGTCAAAGCAGCTGACGTCACTCGACATCTGACAGTCACGATGACTCAGACGGACACG
>JABFQM010003164.1:0-12546 GCA_022816865.1 Zelostemma sp. ZL-2020
GCGGGCGGGGACGCGGGGGGGGGCCAGGTGGCGACGGGCGCCGGCGGCGCGGCGCGGCGGGTGACGCCGCGGCTCGCGGCGCGCGGGGCGCGCGGGGGGGCGGGGCGAGGCGGGGGGGGGGGGGGGGAGAGGAAGAGAGGGGGGGGGGGGGGGGGGGGGGGGGGGAGGGGGGCCCCCGGGTGGCAGGATGATATAGCCGTTGCTATACTTTTTTTTTTTTTTTTTTCTTTCCATCTTACGAAAAAAGACAAAAAAACAATTCATTTGTCGCTGCAACAAGTTCGAAACTACGCTTTTGGGCTTAATTGAGGCGTCTAACCGTATTTTTGTCACGCTCTTCCTTGTTTTTAGCAGTTATCATTCGCGCTCGTTGGAATGTACTGCGAAACCGGGGAGCAACTGCCCCGGGGATTATCATAATTTCATAATTAGCTCGTCGTTCCGAAGGTCCTTGCCGGAGTTTCAGCCGGCTTAAATGCCCCGGACACGCTACGCGCGCTTCCTTGCATTCGATTTTACCGGAATGGAAAACAATCGTTTCGAAAATGGCGAGATATTCTCGTAGAAAAATCGGGCGAGTGAAAATTAAGTATACCAACAATGCGATTCTCTAGCGGAAGCGTCCATTACGAGCGAAAAGCAAGAAGCGCAGATAGAGATCGCTAATTCGATCGGCATCCGGGAGCCCGTGGTTCCCGTGTAGCCTCGTGTCGGTTTCCGTTTTCAGTTTCGCGAGAGACGTTGCGTGGTAGCCGGCGGCGTGCATGAGCTTCCAAATTAGATTGGCCCGAAAAAGAGAAAAAGCGGGAAATATTGTATGCGCCAGCTGATCAGCGGAAGCGCATATTTAAATGGGGCCAATTCTCGCGTTCCGTCGCAAACACTTCTGTCTTATACTTTGTCGAGTATAATTTCGCAATTCCTCGCTAGTAATAATCCGAGAGCATTGATTATTCTTGGAATCACACTGCTGTACTTTTATTATCGCACTATTTTGTTGTCTTTTTTCAGCTATTGTAACGAGTGAGTCTCGAGCCAAAAGAAAAATGTTAATGATAATTATACGCTCTTACGATCAACTGACCGTTTCTTGTGTGTACGCGTTTGACTAACGAGACGGTAAAAGATAACGACGGCTGACGTTTAATGATAAGGATTGCCCGTTTACGACGCCTTTACGTTCATTGACGAGATTATACATGTGTGATTTAAAAATACGGCGTTAAATACCGGCACTACTCGCCTTCGTACACTTACTCGGCAATTTATTGACATAAAATTGATTGATCGCGTAAAACGCAATTTATTTCTGAAACGAATCAACGGCTTTTTGCGGCAACGTTTCGTTGGCTCGTGAAAATTTGCATTTACGATGCGGGAAATAGCGCGAATGTGCAAAACCGCGAGCCAAGATTTCGCGTCTTGGAAGATTTGACGAAGCGGAAAACAAAAAGGCATCGGTAATTTCGTTGGAAAACTGCGATGAATAATTCCGATTGGGACTAGAGTTTGCGTTGGTTCCACGTGTGGCGTGTACGTAGGCGCGCACACGGAAATGCGAAAGCGATAGCCGGGCGCGCATTGCATAAAATGCTTTTCAATTCCACCGAGTGGAAAGCCCTATTGAGTCGGAGATATGCATGCAAAACAGGGACGGCGGTCGAGAGTGCTCGTGTGGGATCGTCGCTGATTATGTGTCGTTGCAAACGACGAATCGCCACCGGTGCGCACGTGGAAAGGATAAAAATAGCAAGAATATAATCCGAACGCGCGGGTGTGCGAGAGGAACTCTATATCTGCTTTAAAGAGTAACGCGAGGGAGAAAGAGAGCCGTTCTTTGTGCTCGTCGTCCGTACATGCGAGAGCCAGACCCCGACTGTGTGACATGTTGATAATTTTTGAACAATGCCCGGCGCGCTTTGTTGCAAAAGTCGCCGCCGCCGATGAGGAAGGAACGAGAGACAATTCCGTGATATATTTTTTTTCCTCTTGGGCGAATTACGCGAAGCTTTGGAGAAACGCGAAGCGTATGAAAATATATGTTTGTCCGTAAAAGAGCGACGTTAATTCAAGCCGAGGCATTTCAAGAATGAGCAAATCTTTCGAAAGTTTATAGGTCGAAATGGCAATGATTGTTTGAAATCTTGGCTACGTTTTACGGCGCTTTTGATACGTGTTCTTGGCTATTTTTTTTCCGATAAATGTGATTTATCGCACGTACGGAGTAAAGATAAAAATGCATGCACCATCGGTGTTTGCATTCCGCGCATCCGCGCGCACACGCGGCGAACGGACGTGAATCCATGTGCGATGCGAGTGCAAAGCGTTCTGCAACGAAACAGTGCAAATCACAGTGCGCGTACAGCGATGCATGTCATAATGAACGCCGGGCATACTTTTTGTTTTAATTCCGTCGAGCGGAAATATCGGCCATTTTGAATTTTCAATTTTCAACGCTCTAGTAAGTCTTTGCCGACCCCACCGCGACCCCTCGCAATTGTACGGCACGAAAGATCGCAAACTCGTTTTTTGCCTTCGGCTTCGTTTGTTTCTCGTTTTTTTCGACAATTTTCTTTTCCCCATGGGACGCTTCGATTTTTCCCCTCGGGATCATGTAAAACAGAGTGTTTTCTCGTATCGAGATCGCATAATAAAAAAAATCGCCGCGACAAATGTCTTAATTGCCGCGCGAGCGGCAATCGATCGCGAGACAATTTAATAACCGGTCGATCGATATCGTCCACGCTCAACGTACAATTTTACAGTAATTAAAATTGACAGGCGCGTGCCTGTCAATCGATCGTTCCTCGAGAACTTTCGAAAGTATATATACATACTCGATATGTAAAATTGCACGCGTATCGTTGGAAAAAAAGTCATGACGGAACAAGCGAAATTTACAGCGCGTCGCGGGAGGAATAGAGACATCGGGAATTTTATTGCGGGTGCAACGGTTGTTTTAATGCTCGTAAAAACTCGCGGCCGCGCCGCTGATTGGACCAGGGATCTTAATAAACCTTTTATCGGCAATCTTTGCTTCCACGCGTGTTCCAACGTTTTCGAGCGCAATTTCATTCGATGCACGTTTTACAGATTTGGAAAGGCTGGAAATTTCGTGCCGCTACTTTTCAATGGATTCGCAGCGATTGTTTCCCCAAGTCCTTGTTATTAAACTTGAAATCGACTTTGCGATTGAATTTCCATTGCACGGCGGCGTAAAACAATGGCCGCGGCGAAAGTGACAAATTTCATTCGTCGCCGTCCGGCAGAATTAATAGATTTTCTCGGTTTAATTCCAGGCGGCGGAGATCTGCCTATATAGCGAGGCCAAAGAAAAGGGACAAAAGGGTAGCTGACGGGGAAAGATGTAAGATACATTGGAGAAGCGCGCGCGGCACGGTTGCGGCGCCGTAACGAGAATGGTAAAGGCGCGTCATCCACCGCGGCATACTTGTCAATTAACGGTGGCAGCGGGTAATCTTTCGAGTATCCCCGTTTCGAACGCGCACGAAATGGGACACGCTACCAATCTCGTTCCATCCGACTAAGCGTCGCGTTTAGCCACCCCCGCCGTGCCCCCTTTTCCCAGGATTTTCTCCCATTGAAAAATGCCATTGTTTCCGCCGCGAAATATATGTCTTTCCATGATTTCGGGGCGATTCGTCGTCCAGTGGGGAGATTTCGCTCGACATTTTCAACCGCGTAAAGAAATCAATGCGCTCGTTAAAACGTTGACTAAAATGAGATGAAATCTACTCCTCGCTTTACCTGTGTATGACATTATCGAGCGGTGTTCGATAGCTGGGCACAATCTCATTTGTTCTCGTTGAAAAGCACCCACCGCTAACTCTCCATTTGGGTTTGACAGCGCGGCCAACAACGCGGTCCTTCGGATGCGCGCTTTGAATCGAAAAATGTCGAGTCTCTCTCTGTTTCATCTCTTTACGACGAACAAAACGTGCGGGATTTTAGAATAGCGCGCGCACTCGTCGGGACGAAACGTCACGTTGCGACGATAAAATGTACATTACGCCGTGCCTCTCTCCCCTGAAAACTCGAATGACAGATTCAGACGTTCGATAACGCGCGAAACATTAATGACCAATCGCATTAAGCCCGCGAATTTTTCGGGGAGGAAAATGTTGCGTTCGAATTAACGCAAAAGACACACAATGGGATTATTCGCGAGGAATAAATCGGAGAAACTCTCATGAATATGATAATTGGATATCGAAGGGAACAATCGAGGAGCCAATTATGATTCGCGGGCCGTGGATTTTTCCTTAAAAAGGAAAATCAAGGCCACGTTCGCGCCGAAAGTCTCGCGTGTACGGTCCGCTATCTAGATGATTATCTAGCCGGTTCATCGGTAATTTATCTGGGCAGGCATTACTGTTTGCTTGACGATGGCGTGCACCGGGCAGCCTTCGCTAAATTATTCATATGGAGTAATCCTATATAGTACGTTCATAGGTGCCTGCACGTATAGTTCGAACCTCCTATGTATACTAATTAGCTCCGCTATTTCGAACGTTTCGCAACACCCCAATATTTACACCCGCGACACGTGTTACACGCGGAAAATTCCTGACGTTTTCCCCCTTTTTCTTTCGGATTCTCCGTCCGCTTTTTGCTGCCTTCTATATACGCTTCTACGCGAATTCAATGGGAATCGCCGCGAAAAATCATGCATTCAAACGATAGATATCTCGGGTTTGATAAGAAACGATGGCGATTTTATCGGGGCGCGCCGGCGGGTATTAGCATAGCGCTAATTCATCCCGGGATAACTCGGCATTTATCTCGAAAATTGGCGATAGTCTAATTGTTGCGTGTCGACCTTCCTTTCGGGGGGGGGGGAACTCGCTCGAAGCCCCGCCGCCGCCGTCGTTATTGTTATTCAACAGTAAATCCTAATTCCAGCGCGACCTTCGAGCATTTTATGGGCATCGGAGAGAAGACCTTTCGAAGACATTAATTGCCATAAATAAAACACAAAGTGCAGGTGGATTTCCCATTATTCTCCCGACCAAAGTGGAAATGGCTTTCCTCGGAGCCGGCGCTTTTGAGATCGCCTACCTCGGCGACTTTTCGGCTTATATATTACGAGAAATTACGATGGCCCGATGTCCAGACGCGTCGCGGCAGTTTCTCGCATTGTCTTGAACCTCTTGGCGCCGGATCCCTAGGAGGCAATGGTGGTTTGCGAGCACCGCAAGGAAAATACGTGGCACGCGTAACGAACCAGCCGAAAAAGGGCCGATGATTTAAGTTCGTTTCTTTCCTTTTTCTTCTCTCGAACTTTCCCTCCTCGATCTCGACTTTACGAGCGCACCTTTCGAAGATACAATAGTTTTTGCACCTCGGCCTTTATTCTTTTTCTACCTGGGCGGTAAAATACATGTTTTCCAATCGTAATCATAGCTCGGGGCTAAAATATTTATCAGCGGGGCATTCACGATTCCGATAATTTCACGAAATGCTCAAGCAATTAATGGGGCTGCTACGAAATAGCGAAGTTGGAGAATCAGAGCCGGGTATTTAAGCTCGAATCGTTAAGCTTCCATTGTACTGGTTGTTACTGGTTGTCCGGTAGTCGGTACACGCTAACCTCTCGTTAAGTCATAACTTACAGCCGACGTGTAGCCTTACGCGTGCACTTTATATCACCAACCGGACTTTCTTTTAGATTACAAAGACCTTGGAATAATTATACATTTGGAATCGAGCGTCCTTGTTTCCTCTTGACGAAGCCAAGTTTCTTCTTCGAATTATTGAAAATCGGGCCTTTTTATAAGTCAAAGTCAAGAGGCGTTGAAGAAATATTAAATGTAAAGAGCGCACTTCCGACATCCAGTAAAGCGTGTAGCGGAGGACGTGAAAAATGCAAACAAAAGTGCTCTCAACCGCTTTACTACGCGCAGATTTGCGTAATTACCCCGCTCATTGTTTAGTTTCCATTATTCCTAACGAGCGTCTATCGTCACTTTTATCTTTGCTTCAGATGTAACTCGAGCCATAAACGTCTTCCACAATTCATCACGCGCGCTTTAAAAACTTTGAAACTTTATGAAGACTATTAATCTCGCTCGTTTGGAAAGGTACAATTTTTCTCGAGTGTTATGTGCAAAGTCGAGCAAACGCAGCGTGTACTCGAGATGAGAAAAGCCTCGAAGATCCACGAAAGAAACTCATTCGCGGCCCGAGACTTTGGTAAATATCGTAATCGGCGAAAGAATACTGTCGAGGCGTGCCGTCGAGAGTTAACCGACTCATTTTTGTATCGGCCTCTTTTTTGCAACCCCCTCGGCAACGATGTAACCCTCTCTTGCTCGGAATATCTTATACGCACGCCTCGTCTTTACGAGTTCTGCTTTTTACGGCTTATAAATATTCACGCCGCTTTATCGAGGCTCGTCTTTATTATTCTTTCGCATCGAAAACCGTCTCTTATACACGCAATTCATCGCTTTCTTCTTTCGATTTACCGCAATTCCGGGACTGCTTTTAATTAGATCGATGTCGAGGAATTTGTAGTCAACATTACGGATTCCGAGCGACACGCGGAGTCCGTCGCGAATTCGTCGCACTTCGGAGCCTCCGGGGCGAGTTTCCACGCCGCCGCCGCCGCGGATGCGAGCGGCGTTTTAATATAATATTATTGGCTATTGATAAATTGTCGATAATGATGGGTTAGAACGAAGTGGGAGGGAGAGCGCGAGGGTTCTTTTCACGCTCCCCGTCCTCCTCTTCCTCTTCCTCGGAGCCTCCTCTGAATATTATCTTCCTCGCGGGACCTGCTGCACTGTTGCCAACTGTCACATTACACGCCGTTTCACCTTTTGCCGAACGAAACTCTCGACTTCGGCCGCACTTTTTCATCCGTTAACGACGCGAAACCTCGACGAATGTCCAAAGTTTGCTCGAGTTTCAGTTTCGCGGGCTCGGGAAAGTTCGGAGATTTCTTTCAAGTTGGCAACGTTGGCGGAGAGAAATTCTTCTCGTTAAATTCTCATCACCGAGACGGAGAGGAGAGAGGCGGGCGAGCAAGAGGGAAAATCCTTCGTGGTCATTTCTCGGTCTCACGATCCTGCGCGCGCGCGCGCGGGTCCGTCCGATTAGAGACGCGCCTCTACGATGATTCCCCGTGATCATCGCGCGGCGATAAGGAAGTGACGAGAGGTGCGAAAGCTGATACTATCGGCGAGCGAAGAGCCGTTTAAAATATCTCACGGCCAAACTCGCGCGTCCATTTCCCGATAAATGCCTCGCGAAATTTGGGGAAGAAGCGCGTTTCCGGTGGATCCAAAGCGCAAAGCCTCGCGCAAAACGATCGCGATCGCGAAGATAACTCGGCTCTTCGGGATATAATTTAGCGGTAGTCCGCCGTGCGATCTCCAATCAACCACTTAGCCGACGATATATTTACGAGGTGTTCTGTAATTTTCTCTAATTCGAGAGAGTCTCGAGTCTTGGCTCTCGCTCGCTCGTTCGACTTGTCTTTTCCCGAAGCGCATGCAGGACGCGGGGGTTGGGCCCTGCGCCGGGGCACACTTATGCTAATTCGACGTCTTTCTCTGGAATCATCTAGCTGACTATCCATATCACGGGACGTTATGGTCCACTTTATGTTAACGAGTTTGATCCGCGCTCCTTCCGCCAAACCTCGAAGGGACGCGAGCCAATGGCGATCCATCTTCATTTGTTGATCGAGGAATTTGTGGGGGTGACTTAACAACCGACATTATGCCAATTTGCGGGACTGCCTTGGGCCTCCTTTGGGACTCGCGGCTTCGAATTTCATGCGAGAGCGCTCGAAACGGGAAAAAATAGATGCGCTTATTTCCGTACTCGATATTTTTTTCACGAAAGGAAATTTCAAGACCGATAATTGAAGTTGGAAAGTTGCTAACTAGACGTTCACTTGGACGAGGCCGAAAAGAGCGTTCTTAATTTGTCTTCTCTCTCTCTCTCTGCGTTCGTTTGGCGCTGAAGCCCCGGCGAGGTCCGGGACCGGGCGAGAGATTAAAAAGTTAATGGGGGGGCGTGCTGCGGAGGCGTGCGAGTGTACGCGGTGCCGGGATTTATGTCTGCACCACTGAGATATCGTTCCAGTCGAACGCCAATAGGCATTATACTATTCTAAATTTCTCGCGCGCCGAGCGCAACAAGGTGGAAGACGGAGCGATACGAGGGCGAGAAGCCGAGGAGTTGTTCTTCTTTTCCCGCCTTCCGCGATTCGAATTCGAAAACGGATGCGTGCGAATTATACATATTCGCACGTTGAGCCCCTCTTTGGGATGAATTAACGATCGGTGCCGATTGTTAGCGGCTCGATATATAGCAATAATAATTATAATGATCCCGGGCAGTATTAATGGTGTATTACACGAAGATCATAGATAAGGTAATTGCCCGGGAGACTCTGAAAATATACGAGCGCGTACACTCGGGTTTTATCTTTGCTTTTGTTTGTCCATTGGCATTGACTTGGAAAACTTGGTTGAAAGCTTGATGAAAGTCTAGGGATTCTGATATTTTTCTTAAGCTTTTTTTTCATACTTTTTGGGGCAAATTTGATCGGGGCCCCTCGAGGGGCTCGTAAATCGCAAGGGCCTCGGAAATGAGGGAGAATCTAATCTGAGGAAACGAGCATCCTTCTTCTCGTGGGAGAGAGGATTTGGCGACTCCGGGGGTCAGTGATCGAGGAACAAGCGGAGACGAAGACGAATTAAGAATCAGGGATGATGCGCGCGCTTGGACCGTCTGCTCCGGGTTATCGGCTCGGATCCTTGCCGATTTTTTCTCCCCTTTTAATTGCCGATAATTTATATGAGAAATATTAGATTCGTGCGAAAGCGTATTAAAAACGTTGCTTCGCGGCGTAGCCGAGGTTTCGTATCGGCGGGATGCTGCGTGTATGGAAGAGGAGAGGTGTGTGCGCGCACGCGCACGCACAGGGGACGGATCGAAAGCGATCGAAGCCCTATAATTATTGCCAAATATGAAAAGCGAGCCGTAAGATTAATTCCCGCGCGAGATTGATGCCGCAGATCGAAGGGCCCTTTCGTATATCGAAGGGTGGAGTACGGGACAGGATCGATTCCGCCTCTCTTAACGAGATTCCGAGACCTTTCCGTCACTCGATTTCTGAAATAATCATACGACTAAAGTTACGGCGGGGGGATACTAACGTTATTATCGATTTTTCATCGAATACCGGGCCCCGCTAACGATTTCGTCGATTTTTAATTGCCCTGAAATGTGTATCGGCGCGACTCGACCTTGCCTCGACCTACGCGTTCAATTGCCGCGCGGATAAAGTGCTCCGGTTCGATCGAAAATTAACCTCGATTCGATTTCGGAATTGCCGCAACGCCGAGTTAAATCTCCCTGTCCCGAGAGTCTCGTATCGTCTTTGTATCATTATTCCTCGAATGTTTGGCCAATTAAAAGAGTCCGCAAACGCGCCGGATGAGAAAGAGAAGAGAAATATAAGAGGGCAAAGGATATAAAGGAGCGAAAGGAGCGAAAGGAGCTGAGCTGAGCTGAGCCGGCCAGCGTAGTTGGGGGTGGTGGAAAAAAAGGCACGCCGGTTTGCCCGGCAAAGGTGCGATCCCGGATAAATTTCTTCGGCGAAGAAGCCGCGCGCGCGCGCGATATCCGTTATCGGCCATCTCGAGGCTCGATTTATTTGGCAAGCGGCCGGCACGTCTCTTTCGCTATTTTACGCAAAAAAAGCCGATTCCTCGTGAGAGGAATTCACGGCACGTCGCGGCGGCCCGATTTGCCAGCCGATTTGTCGACGCGCGACAATTAAAAATTTACCTTATTCCAGGCGATCGCGACGTTATTTCGGACTTTGGAAAGTCGAGGGAAATTGTCATGCGCGCGCGCGCATTTTACCCGCGAAGTCACCATTAAGACAAAGCTGCCGGTGCCATAATTCACCATAGATTTATAGTATAGCCACGCGAAGGTAGCGAGAAAAAGATCACAACCCTTCTGGCACTCTCCTTGATATATCCACTTTGCTTCCCGTTTAAACGTGTCTCTATATACGCGATGCTCGCGAGTATAAAAATGCGAGTACCTATACATCATTCATTATTTATGTCGGCGGTGGGCGTCGGCTTTAAATCCTACCTATATAATATTTTACGATTTCGTCTTACACACATTGTATATTATTGAATTTTCGTAAAAGCGCATTTCAACGCAATTGGCCTGATAAAAAAGACGTCGCAGTTGGAGAAAATTAATGACGTTGAGAAATGCATGCTCCAAAGTTGAGGTATAAGATATAAAAGCCGAGACCCGGCGATAAATATTGGCTTATTTACGAACAACGAAGCCCTCGGGACCTGCTCAAGGGATAAATCCAGTAAAATGCCCATTTAATTAACACCTTATTTATTGAGATGTCTCCGCGCGGCAACGGGGCTCTCGCCTTCTCTTCGGTATTTCACCTTTACCCCGAAATAAGCGAAAAAAGAAGAGGCCAAAGTTGACCCTCGGTAGTCGACAGCCAAAATCCCGGCCGTCCCGCGTGGCTTTTTTCCCTCCAATAAAACAACGTCTCCGCGTTCGAATAAACAAAGAACGCGCTTCGACGTTATAATTCCCCCGAAAGCAACAATTTCCTCGGAAAGGCAACAAAAATCTCCCCGGCAAAGTACGAAACAATGCGGGATTGAATTAAACGAACAAAAAGTGCATCTACAACGGAACAGAGGCGGGGCGCATTGTGAAACTAGAGTCCTTCGAACGAAGCAAGGAAACAATGTACCAACGAAATGTATGAAGTGGCCAACAAAGAGCGTCGACGAATGAAAAGTGCATTTTTCGTGGAGGGTCTCTTTCGACGGGGCACGCGTGCCAATTTACAATGATTGTTTCGCCGAGTGTCTTTACTTTCGGCGGGAGCCCAGTAGCCTGGAATAATCGAATATCGCTTTCATTTGGTTATGAAAATCCCGAGGATTAATAGCTCGCCGATTAAAGTTAATGGCTCTTGAATTGCGACGCTCGCGCCTTAATTACTCCCTCGTTAATTTGGATCCCGGTGTAATCAATCTCGGAGTTACAGTTTTTCCTAGTGACGCAATACGCGACGATGATGAGTCGCTGATGGCGGAGTGATTGCAATTAATTGCTATTCAAATGAATTTCAAAGTCGCGTTCATGCAAATCTTCTCATTTCCATTAACCGATGAGTTATATAAACAAAGCAGTTCTCCGCCGATTCCGGTAACCGCCGTTTATACTTACTCTTCGTCCCTCCTTCAATCAATTACACTTATCCGCTTCTAATTCGATCGCGATTAAGTTTTCAGTTTGCGGCTAATGCGATTTGGGCCTGACTAAGCGAAACGCGGAAGGAGAAATTAGGGGCTCTCGATTCACGAGGCGATGGCGGTGAATCAACGCTCTTTTCATTTCCGACAAACTCTTTGGAAACGTCGTCTTCCTCTTGTCTCCATCTTTTTCACGCAAGGTGCCACTGTCCTCGAGTATTCAGCTGCTTTCGCACACACTACACTCGGACGGAATACGAACGAACGTCGAGGCACGAAAGGAGAATCTTTTAAGGACTACTGGGTGGCAAAGGTTCGGCCTTACACCTGCTCCGCGAGCTCGCCGAATGTTCTTGGAACGCGCGCGACAACGCGAATATCTTATTCGTCCGTCTGCGAAATATTCTTTTTGCCAGCTTTCGAGCATGAAAACTTGCTCGAAAGTTGAGGCAAGTTTTTGCAGAAATAATCAATTTTTATACTGCAGCAAAAAGCAACGACTGTGCTTGGAAGGCGTATACATTGTTGTTCATTAATAAAGCACACATTAGACTCTCACTTTTCGCGTAAAAGCGAAAGCAAAAGGAAAAAGTCGTGTACAAATATAATTAGGCGTTCCCCGATTGTTCCCAGGGTGTCTCGTCGTTGTGAAAAAGCGCGTTCGTCATCTTCGCGCTTACCGAGAAATTCCTCGTGTTCATGAATGACTCCGGTCTGTCATAACGACGTTTATTATATTTCACGATAATTAATCGCGCGGCGGCATTTCATTAGCGCGTTACTCGCGTCGCGCACAGCTGCGCCGCCTGCAAAGTGAAAACTCGACATCCTTCCTCGGCTAATGAAGAAATAAGAAACGCTCGCCCGTTTCGGGTCACGCTAGACTCGAATCTTCGTTGATAAACAAAAGAGAAAGAAATCGAATATAATTGCCTCATTAAGAATTGCGAATGTTCCGCTTGCAACAAAGTGTAGAAAAAATCTGGGCAATTGCGCGAGGGTTTTTTTTGGTGCGCACGGGGGTAGAAGGGGGGCGATATCGCGGCTCGAGAGATAAGGGAGGGAGGGTGGAAGTGATGGTCCGGCACGTACGAGGAGAGCTCTCTCGTCCACAAAACCGAACGCATTACACCTGCGCAGCTGCCGAGTCGGGGCAGGTGAATCTTCGACTCACCTGATCCGTAGACTCGCTCGCGCTTGCACGCGCACACGCGCGCGTGCATCGTGTGTATACAGCGAAGAAGACGCT
>JABFQM010003165.1:0-12546 GCA_022816865.1 Zelostemma sp. ZL-2020
TTACGAGCATTTTTGTACAATTTTTTCAGTTGCGTATTTTTTTTCGTGAAGAAGAAGATATTGTTTAATAAATTATACTGGCATATTGAATGTAATTGATAACGTTGCGTTATAAATATTTTTTTTAATTCGCCCTTGCATTAAAGTATCGATCCACCTTAATAGTACAAGAATTGAACTACACATTAAAATTTTTTGGTTAAAATAGATCGAAAAAAGGGCGAGATACAGCAAATTTCCGGATTTTTCTGGGGTTTTTGGTGCACACGATAACTTGAGATTCTCTTATCTGAAAAATACGAGTAAAAAGATTCTGTTTATAGACCTCAACATATGCTGAATGAACAAGCGATTTTTTTTGATAAAAACTTTTGTTTTTATGAAGAAAAAACAAGAATTTTGAGAAGCAAAAAGAGTGACTTTTCAGTTTTTCCACTCCCATTTTCGTAAAAATTGGAATTTAAAAAAAGAATCCTTTTACTCGTATTTTTCATGCACCGAGAAACAAAAAAATTCCGGAGATTTGCTGTATCTCGCCCTGTTTTTAATCTATTTTAACCAAAAAATTGAAATGGGTAGTTCGATACTTGTACTATTAAATGACATTTCGTTTTGTAGTCAAATATTAATTTTGAGTGTAAAAAAAATTCTTGAATTTGGCCCACCACATCTGTATGTACCCCCTTAAGTGCTGAAAAACATGAAGAATTCGAGTTTGAAGATATCAACTTTTCGATTTTACCTTACTCTAAATACAGCGCCAGTAACAACGTTTGCATGCATTAATTTTCAATATTGTGTTGCTATAAACATTAAAAAAACAAAATAAAACGAAAAAAACAGCAAGAGGTGAATGAATTTCTTCGCCGATTTCTGAGTCGAATACATATAAAAACATTAATTACAAAGTGCTTTACATAAATCTGGTTTCGGTTACAAAAAAAGGTTCAAAGCTTTATGCATAAAAATAAATGTTTCTTCATGTATCTTACAAATCAAACACAGACAATTGCTGCAATAATTTTATTTGTTTTCTCAATTAAACGAATCGTGTAACATTGTTAATGTAAAATAAAACATCGGTCAATCAACATCATTCGTTTCGTTCGTTAAAGTGAGCAAAAGTCGTTCTCAGCGTGTGATTACGATAAATCAATAATTGCAGCAAAGAGGCTTACTCATTAAAATATACACCAAAATCGTCCGAGTCACGAAAGCGTAATAACCCAAGTTCTTCCCCACAAAAATGCCGCTTTACCGGGCTCCGTGTAATTACGTTAATTACTAATTCCCGGGGTGAAAAAATGGGGTCAATATTTAGATTCCTGACCCGCCGCACATGCATCTGTCGAAACGTCCTCCGGTCTCATGTAAATGGGGCCTTTCCCGTTCCAGATATTACACTTTAGCCGAGCGTATGTGCGCGAGTCCGGAGTGTGCCTGGCGCATTCCTATACAGAGAGGCAAAAGAAGAAGGGCCGCGATCCACGCGGGAGTCACGTGTCGAGAGTGCGCGGGAGTGTGTTGGCATTTGCGAGGTGACTCGTCGCTCCGCGTTCGCTTCACATTTAACTGCGCTTGTGTGCCCCGTACACCGATGTCCCCATTCGCACTCACTCAATCGCATCCAGCACAGCAGCTGTACTTCTGCGCGTGAGAACTCGGTGGCTTCGAGGTTCCCTGGTTCCCGTCGGCACCTGTCCCCGTACTGATCTCCGCCCAAGTGGCACCCTCTTCTTCTTCTTCGTCTTACGCTCCTTCATTTTCTTCTGCTTTCTACACCCCCAGCGCTTCGCAGCCACCCTTATTCCCAACCCTCGCGTACGGATTAACCGTTGGCCAGAACCTTCGCCAAAGTATGTACAGCTCAAGATTAAAGTAATCGCTCTTAATCCTACTCGGACTTGACGTTTCGACACTTTTGCGAGCAGAATCTCGAAGTTTACTCCTCTGGCGTTGTCGGCTTGGTTTTTGCATTTCATTCGTTAAAAACGATGTTGGAAGTTGGGTTTAAATTGATATTAAATAGATCCAATCAGGGTGGGATCTAATTTTAATTAGTAAACGTGATCGGTTCTGATTAGACCTAGCAAGAATCTGGTTGGAGATAACCTTCCACTCTTCGATGTTTTGAATAAATTATAGTTGGCGAATAAAAATTAGATCGCTGGCTATATTCAATGTACGTTCGATACATGTACGATATAATTGCAGATAGTCGGCAACATTGTAAATCAAAGTCTAGTAATAATAAGATACGATAAAACGAGGATGCCATAAGATATGATAAGAAGTTTTGCAAATGATTTGGATTTGAAAGCCTGGAGCTGAAAGATCCGCGAAGAAAAAAAGGTGAGGCTTGTAAGGCAACCCTCGCGAGTGCAACTCAATTTATATTATGAAATGTAAACTCATTGTACAAAGGCCTTCTTGTTATTTTAAGCGTAGAGTAAGAAGCGGTGTTAAAATGCGCATTACGTATTCATAACACGGCGTAGTTGGCCGGGCGCTCTTATTATACGATCAGCACAATTATGATACTTCATAATGGTAATTATAAAACTATCAAACCCGATCGCGCATTAATTCTTAGTGTCCTCTTATAATTGCAACCGAATAATTATAGCGCGCGTCCATTCATTACACGTTTATGGGACGCTTTTAGTAAAACTTCGCGTTGCCTCGTGTCGAGTTACTTTCAGCTCGTTTTTCTTCAATTACGAGCATCCGAAAGAAACGTTACACTCGATCGAATGTTACGCTTGCTCATCGAGCATCTGCAATTAGCATATTCCGAGCGGGGAACAGGGTTATTATTTCTCTAGGGACTCGAGTTCTGACTACCGATCGCTCGCATCTTAGAGACGAAAAGAAAGTTTACAGTACCGACGTTTCTTGTAAATGCGCGTGTGCGTGCGTCATGTCGAGTAATCCGACAAGTGGTCCCATCCAACAAGAGACCACTCGTATAACGAGCCTTTCATTGCCTTAAAAATGAATGCGGGAACATCCAGTTTTATCTTTAATTACTTCCGCGTGGAATTTAGAATGTTTCAATTAGAGCTCTCGTTTCTTTTTATGGTGAAGGTACGATTCCTTTCCGGGCATGCACGCTCCGGGGAATTCGCCGTTGGCTTTTCATTGTTCATCGCGTATTTGCCGACGTGAAAATTAACAACTGCATCCCTCGTTCATTCCAAGCTTTATTGCGACACGCGAACACGTGGGCGTCAAACTTTGACTCGAAATTTTTGTTTTTTAATTCAATGACTTCTCCTTTTTTTATTTGATAACATCTGAATCGAGCTATAAAGAAAACATTTGTTTACCATTCTTGTTTGAATTAAAAAGACGAGGAAAAAACGTTATCAGGGAGAATTTCTCTCGGCGCATGAAGCTTCTCCCTCGAGTAATTTCATAAAAGCGGCTTTGTATCGTTGCATCCGACGAGTCACGGTATGCGAGGTGTAGCAACAGCAGCTTCGGAAGTAAGAGCAGCAGCTAATAGTATGTACCTTCTGTGCCATAAATAGAGAAAAGCTCCGGCTCCACCTCTGGCTCTAGGCAGGTTTCGATTATGCGCGCGCGCATTATAATTCATTCGCTGCAAAAATGCCAACTTCCCTTCGGGCATAATCGGTTCGAGTTATCTTCCATGTAAACGCCCTTTTCTCGTTTGAGCGTACCTAGTCCTACGATGTGTAGGCGTTAACCCGCGGTTGCGCACTATAAATAGCACCGAGAGAGCGCGATATCGAGTTTCCCCGGTGTTAAAAACGAAACCGAAAAATCGCGCACGATTCTGAGCTACGATATTAATTCGCCGAGCGAATCCTCGATTTGTCATGCCTTTTTGTTCGTCGGGGCATGGAAAATTCGGATCTGCTTTGTTGTAATGCATGTTTACTCTTTTTCATTATTCCTGCACGCTAAATCTTTGGAGTGAAATTTCACTCTATAAATCGGGTTCTTTTTCAAAATTCAAGTGGAAATTTTTACTCAAACAAATATTGAACGTGCGGAGCTTGTAACTTTTTTTCGCGATGAAAGAATTGAAATTTGGGAATATAGAATTTCAAGTATTAAAAGTACAAGGTTTCTCTGTATATTGGTATTTTTTTATTTACATTTTGTTGCGAGGAACTGGCTAAAAACGTGAGTTGAAAAATTTTCGACAAACGACTCGATGTGGAAATTCGGTTCGCGTTAGGCAAATATTTGAGTCATTTCCTCGTTGTAAAAAATTGTTTTCAAGAAGGCAATGAAATTATTAGCGGGAATCTAAGAGCTGCTTTTACACCAGGGATGATGATTGAAAACGATATTTATTTTGAGAGAAGGGAAAAGAATGGTTATTACGCGATGTGCGTTACGATGTTTCGAAGAGGCTGCGCTGCAATTTTCTGATCACGAGCTCCCTTTAGAGCTCGTATACGTATTTATCGGATTATGATCGAATAATTGTAATAATTATTCGACCAGGCAGCGAAGAAGGTACTTTCGGACGACGTAATAATTGCAATAATGATTAAAAAAATAATTGAATATTACCCTTGCCGCGGTCATGATCCCAGTGCTCCTAATGATCGCTGAAATTTTCAGTACAACTGAGATCAGAGGATATTAAAAATGAGAAAAATATCTGCAATTTCCAGGCTTCATTTGTAGAACAAGTTGTAGCTTTTCGCCCTTAAAACCGTTTCTCAATCAAGCATGTATTCTGCAATCGTAAAAATCCGTATCGCTTCGCTTTTCATCGTCAGTTATGATCGCGATAAAAATGTCGGTTAAAAGAGTTGAAAAATTCGATAGAAGCGCGCAAAAAGAGGGAATTTTATGCAGGATATTTGCAAAGGTTTTTACTCTTTTTATTGCGCCGGACGAGAATCGAGCGCAAGTTGTTTTACGATTTCAGGGTTGAATTAATTTTGCTCCGGTTGGAGGGGAAAAAAAAAAAAAAATGAAGCCGATCGTTGACCGTTTGACATATCCCGCGCGCGATGCTCAGCGTCGACGGAGACGCACGAACGGCGTGTCGAGGGGCCCCGGCTAAGGGGCCAAAGGCAAGCGATCTCGTGGGAAAAAGGAGCAGGTGTGACTCAAACCGAGACTCTCGGGTTTGCTTGAGTCTTGGAACGCGCGGGGACGCGTTCGAGTACACGCGAATGCATTCACGACACGTTCACGCACGCGTACGCATGCAAGAACGTGTGGAACACGTGGTCACGCCATTAGAGGTGGGCGTCCCCCGAGAAGAAAAAGGTAAAGGAAGAAAAGAAGCTCGAAAATAAGGACGCCGCGCCGGGGCCCGGACTACATACGCGAGGGGGGGCAGAGTACAAGCTTCCCGAATTCGACTCACGCCGATTTTCATGAGTTACGTTTTATCTCTCTCGCAGTTGTATAAATTTGTCGTTTCGCTGACGTTTCGAGGCCACGAAACATTGCACTTTTGGAAATAATTTCATGTTTTATTGAACGACTTTATAATTTCGGTTTATCGCTCGGCGGACGAAAATTCTTTACGAGGATACGACACGAAAGTCGGTCTTTCGTTACTCTGAAATTTAAAAATGTTCCGTCGCAATTTACGAGTTTAATAATCAGATGTACTTAAGTTTGATGAGTAGTTGCGTAAAAAAATTGTAATCAACATTGGCAACTTGGATAATGCAAGTCGACGAGTTCATTATTTCGATAGCTGTCACGAAGACATTTTTTTTCGCGAGTTATAAATGTAACGAGATGATTGCCTTTTTTACCGTTACAGTTTTTTTCGGTATTTGTCCTCTTTGCTAACTATCGTAATTTTTATCTCGTGAATACGTCAACGGTTCGATCAAGATTTTTTTTACAACGGAAAAATTAATCGAAATCTGGCTCGGGTTTTGATAATTGCATTAATTCTTTTATTTAATAAAACACGATAAGAAACAAAATTTCATTAAGAATAAATAAATTCATTCCGGAGTAGAAACCCACTCCAAAAGCATGAAGAAATTTTATTCCTTATCCGATAAATCGATTCGCCTTTCATCTGAAAATGGTAGTACAACTTTTGAGAGCTTATCGCGTTGCGGGATCGGCAATGTTGATCGTCTGATACTGTGGAATAAAATCTGCCACGGATGATTACTGAACGTGTCGTGCGTGATGCGCGAGTGGTAGATATTGTAGCGCTATGTCCCGCAGCGCGAATAGAGAAAATTGTACCTTACGACCCAACGAATTAGTTAATTTTTACTCGCATTCCTCGCGGCTACCGCACGATCATACGAGAAAACGGAATTAATTGAACTAACGAGCCCCGTTCCTTTGCATTTATCGAGACGCTTCGTTTTTATTTCGACCTTCATGATACCTTTTAACTCGTAAAGTCGCTGTACTTAATGTCACGAATGTGTCTCGCGGATCGACGTTCAAAGAACATTTTTAACGTATTCGACTTTGGCTTCATCGACGGCTATAATTTCCCAGCAATGGCGACATTGCAAAAAGAAAAATCCCAATTTGATTGTCATGCGTAAAAAGTTGATTATTTAATTGCAAAAATGGCCGCAATTCTTGCCCGAACAAATTGCGCCGGCACAATGCTACTTTTTCTATATAATGGGAGCAATAAAAATCATTTCGAGATACTTGGGCAAAAAAATGTATACAATCTGACCGGAGAGACGAGGCTGTGTCGAAATCCTTTTATGATACGTGATTAAAGTCTTATTACCGAACGGCCTGAAACGCTTCGAAACTCCAGAAGTCTTTATTGCCACACACCCCTCTCACGTTAGCGTAATTCGGCCGTATTAGGGCCACTTCGTAATTATGGTATGTACCGAGAATCGTATTAGTGTTTATTCTTACTCGAATTCGACGGGGGCTTTCGTGCGGCACGATATAAAACCCCGTCCAGCTGCTTAACGATTTTTTTTTCACAAAGCGACGCCATTTTACTTTGGTTCGTCATCAGGGGCATCGTCTCAACCCTCTTCACTTTCTCCATATTTCTCACTTGCGTAAACCTCGTGGAATCATCGCTAACGATCCTTTTTTCTTGCTCATTTGTCTCGAACAACGCTTTATCGCGTTTCCAGCAATTCGTATTTGCGTTTTTGTTTTTTTTTTACGGCCGCGCAAAAATGACAAGCGTGAGATTTTTTTAGTGGAAAAAAAGGAGCGCCGGTAATGAAAGACGGCTCGGAAAGTTGAAAAAGGCGTGACGGATAATTACCACGTCGAATAACACACGTGCAGGCCGAAAAAGCCCGTACACTGCAATTCGTTAAAAACAACTGGTGTTTCCCGTGAGGTAAGGAGGGAGGTCAAGGATGGCGAGTAAAGTCGCGTTTTAGGTGCAGATACGAACACCGGCCAAGGTTGAGATTTAATTGTTGGTATAAATTATACCCAGCCAAGGACACATCCAGGCATTTTTACGGATTTCTTTCACGGCCGGCCATGAAAGTGCGCTCTCGACGTAAGAAGACGCTGATTGGAACGCCCGATTATACTGTTACTCTCTACCGTATTTATGACCGAAAAAGGTAAACATTTTTATCTTGCCTCGCAAATAATCTTTGTCTTTAAAAGTTTTATGCCTCGAAGTCGGGCTTCGGGGAGCGGAGCGGACATTTTTTAAAAATTCCCTGGTCCCTCGAGGCCCCAGTAAAAATATAAAACGCGTATAAACATGACACACATTTCAGTGCCCCACACAACCGTGAATTCTTTTTTTCCTTCCACACGCGGCTCCTTCATGAAGACAAGTCCGCGCTCGGAGAAATGTATAGCCCGCTAATATTTCGACCCCGATGTTGGGCCAGCTGGTTTTTCTTACGCCTCGCAATAAATTTCTTCCTTCGCGACGCATTTTTTAATTTAAAAACATCATCAATTATTGATAAGGTATGTCATTTGGAACTTTCTCGTCATGCAAAAACTCCATCGCGCTCGATTTTCTTTGAACTCACAATTATATTACTTTATATGAAAACTTTGCGGTTCTCGAAGTTGCAAAAAAAAACTTTGATAGTTCATCGACCCAGTACTTGGCATTCGATCGATCTTACGCGTTCCATATCTTTTTGATTACTTCATGAAGGTGCATTCTCTTGTTTTTCCCCTTTTAGCGCGGCTACGGCAGCAAGTGCAGGGTAATATAGGCGATATGGGGGCAGAGAAAGAGAGGGAGGGGGTCAAGGGCTGCTTGGCTTGGGCCCCGTGGCCCCCTCAAGTGGCTCCCCCGGTAGCGCCGTCGCGCACCTGCCGCTTATTCCCACGCCGAGACTCACGTTCGCCTCATCTTTCCTCTGTTCGCCCTCCCCGTAAGGCCCCGCTCTGCCCCTCCAACTCCCCGTATCCCGGGCCCCGCAAGGCCCCCCCCCCCCACTCTTCGAGGCACATCGCGGGCGCACACGTGTGGCTTACGAATCGTCTTTGCACTTGTTTATTTTCGAATATTTTTGGGAACGCAAGGGTACCGCGACACGAATTCCCGGAACGAGAATTAAGGCCCAATATCGAAGAAGGTCCGAAGCATCGACCAATCAGGAACTTGGCCCTACTTCGGGACCGACAATATCGCGTCCCTCACGGGCGCGCTCGTTATTTCCTCCAACTAATTCACTCATTACCCCAAAGGCTTGTATCTTTCTTATTCATCGTGCCATTAAGATCCTCCGCTGCCGACTGCGCCCATGTCAAAATACGGTTTACGCTAAGCGAGAGAAGGAGCAATTATCGCGGCGAGCTTTGCTTCGAGAAATGGAAACTCATCGGGAACATTCCCGCGTTGAAATATATAGGTTTTAATGCGCCTCAAGGGTCAAGAGATAATTTAGCGCGTCTTGGTCTTTAATGACCGAGACGCGCGATTAAAAGTTGATAAAGGCTCGCGGCCGCAGGTGCTCTCGAAGTTTTATCAGCGGGCGCAATTGTACAAAACGAGGATTGCGGGCTTCCCTCGCGTTCTATATTAGCTACTGTTTAATGCGAGGGGACGCTTTTTTTGTTCGAGCAATCTCGAATGCCCAGACGCGCCATTGTCGAGTACAAATCTCGGGACAAGTGGCATTGTGTGTTTTTTAGAAAGGGCCCCCATGTTCTCGACGCTAGTTTCACAGGTGCACAGGTGTACAGTATCATTGGCCTTAGCGGGAACCCCCCGCACGTCCTAACTCGGGATAGAATAAATGGAGGACGGTGAAAGCATTTCACGGTGAATGCATCGCGCTTCTTCAGAAAATTAGGCTTTTTTTGACAAGGATGATGCATGGAAGTGGCGGGGATTTGAATTTCGAATTATCATGCATGGATCGTCCGATCCCGGGCGACGTTAAAAAGGCTCCGCTTTCGGATTTTACCGTCTCTCGGTGTCGCAACTCCGCTGTCGATTCGAATAACGCGCTTTGGAATCTTTTCAAGGAGAAATGAAGAGCCGGAAAATGTTCTTTCATTAATCCCGCATGCTTTGACGAGTGAATTGGATGGAGTTATTCGCGTTGAATTAAAATCCCTTCCAATTTATTCGAACGGCAATGTCCAGGCCGCGTTGCTGACTCATCGATCGCGTATGAAATGTTTATTGAGGACGCGATGAGGAGAAATTGCCTTGGCAGTGACACGCGAGTGTCGGATTGACCCTGCCCATTTTGAATAATATTCAAAACTCTTGGGAGCCAGCTCGAATCTTGAGAAAAGTCCGGGTTCTTTTGTTGGGTCGTTCCCTTGAAATTCTTTTTTTTTCATTGATTTCTCCTCGTCAAAAAATTAGCGTGAAATGTCTCGTAAATCGCGCGGTAATTCAATTTTTTATCGAAGTCAGGAAATGAAGAGAAAATGTAATTTGGCAAAAATTGAGGCCGTAAAAATAAAAGAGCGCGGTTCGAGACAAGTGACCCCGGTCTATATGAATAAAGCCGACTTTCCCTTAAATCCAGCATCCGACTCGAAAGTTATTGCGTTTATAAGCGATTCATCTGCCAACATTACCGAACCACGTACCGAATTGCTTTTACTGCGCATTTTATTCATAATGAGCACTTTGATATTGAATAAATTGCCGATTCTGTAATATTGATGAGTACATTTCTCCAGAAAACGGTCGAGAACGCTTTGAGGTAATTGGAAGATTTCAAGAGTTGCCGGGACCTCGGAGAGATTCCATTGGTCGTTGGGTATAAAAAGAGGGGAGCGCCTATCGCGTCTCGGATACGCCTTCTCTTTTGTCGCCCAAGCCTCATTGGTCCAAGGCCCCTAACGCCGCGGCGCCAATTTTTCCTTTCTATTTATGCTTCTGCTCCGTAGACTTTTGTTTCCTCTCGCGTGGAGCCTTGTCATCTCGAGCACGCACTCTTTATTTCATCGCTCGATTCCTCGGCCATTTCTATCCCTCTCATTTATCCGCAGGCTTTGTTTTTCTTTATTTTTCACCTCGTTCCTCCTCAACGTATCGTGACCTCCATTTTTGCAGGATTGTTCCGCGCGAGACTCCCTCCGTGACTTTCGAACGAGTCGCAGGCGCTGTAAATCTTCAGGAGAAATTCTAAAGACGTTGAATTATCTTTATTGTGCCGATTTAAATGGAACGAGGCTGGCTTTTAGCTTGATTATTTTTATGTATCGTCAGTCGCTGATCATTCAACAAAGTTCACTTTTTTAGATCGAGCTCATTTTCATTTCAAATCTGTTTTTTTCGTTAATAAACTTGCAAATGGTTTCCAATTTCCAAAATTTCGGAAGATGCTTCATTTTCCGAATTCGTGATTCGTGATTCGTCCAAAGAGAATCAATAAAACGCAACGAACCAAAGACCGCAAAATGAAAAGTTCAAAAGACAATTTTTCAACGATTTCATTGATTAAAAAAAAATGTTCTCCGAGTGCAAAGTTTCCATGGGCGTGCCTGACTCACGCGTGTTGGTATACCAACACAATCCCCTGGGGCGCGTTCTATTTTCATCCCCCGCGATATCGGCGCGTGCGCGAAGGGAAAGATCTATATCCGGAAGAGCAGCGTCGCGACGCCTGCTACCTACTGCGGCGCATGTTTCCCGGATCGAAAGTTTCGTTATAACGACGCTTGACGTTTGTCACGTCAAGACGACGACGGCGACGACGCCTCCGACGTCGTGGGCTGCGCTTGCGAGGGAAGCTTGCACTTATCTATTGCTCTCCTGGCCTTGGAGGACGTCACGGCGCGGCCTCTGCTCCATTCGCGCTTCCTGACCGCGGACGTCGCAACGATGGCACCGCGACGCCTGTTTACCTGCTGTTTCACATGTGTACCTGTAACATTGGTACGTCAGACGACGTCTTCCGATTGACGTGCAGCTTCGTCAGACGTCAGCGAGCGACGTGCCACTCCCGTTTGGTTTATGCTCCCCGGTAACGGCGTCGCGACGCTAGGGCGCCGCGTGTTCCACAGGGGCAAATATCGACGCTTTTATGATTCGGATTGTTCCCACTGCGGCTCTGGGATTGCTTTTCGATCAATAATAGCACGGGAAATACTTCGATTGAGACGCAGTTTCGATTTTTACCATTTTTATGGTTTTTTTGTTTAGTTTGATTTTATTTTAGTTTTGGAATTTGCATTTCGTTGGGAAAACAGCTTTTTGTGGTGTTTTTTATTCGAATTTGAGGAATTTGAATAATTTTTGGAGGAGTTTGTTTATTTTTTTATTTTTGACTCGAGGTGAAGAAAGAGATGTTTCGAAATGTAATTTTTTTAATTGGATTGATTTGTTTTAGTTTTGCAATTCGAATTTCGTTGGGAAAACAGCTTTTTGTGGTGCTTTTTATGATTTTCGATTCGAATTTGAGGAATTTGAATAATTTTTTGGAGGAGTTTGTTTATTTTTTTATTTTTAACTCGAGGTGAAGAAAGAGATGTTTAGAAATGTTATTTTTTTAATTAGATTGATTTATTTTATGGTTGATGAATGAGAAACTTGGAAAACTATGATTTTTATTTAAAAGAAATTTAAATTATTTGAAGCATAGTAATTTTTTATTGAGTTTATTTCACGGTAAAATGATTTCAAAATTCAAAAATTATTAATTCTTTGAAGGAAAAGCCACAATTTTGGACAGGAAAAGCTTCTGTTTTATTTTATTTTCAATTTTCGACTCGAATTGAAGAAAGCAATGCTTAAAAATTTGATTTTTAAAGTAGTTTGTTTTATTTTTCAATTAAGTAATAAAAAATTTTGCAATGTGAATTCCAAAAGAGTTAAAATGTCCAGAAACATAATTTGTTAATTAATTGCAATGCATGATATTTTTCAACGGTTTTATTCTAGTGCCAAATTTCGATTGTTTCCTTTAAATTTTCCACCACAAAAACTTGTATACACTTTTTAAAAAAAACTAATTTTCGAAACACAACAAAAGCGTTTTTTTTGTTTAGTTTGATTTTATTTTAGTTTTGGAATTTGCATTTCGTTGGGAAAACAGCTTTTTGTGGTGTTTTTTATGATTTTCGATTCGAATTTGAGGAATTTGAATAATTTTTTGGAGGAGTTTGTTTATTTTTTTATTTTTGACTCGA
>JABFQM010003166.1:0-12543 GCA_022816865.1 Zelostemma sp. ZL-2020
TACGGCCCCCCTTGGTTCCTCTCCCAGTTCCTACTGCACCCATAGTATATCCGACCCCGCCGCCACCCACGGCTCCATTTTACATGAGCCCGGTGGTTACGCCTCAGCCTCCGCCACCGTCGACGACTTCCTGGTGGATACCGACTGATGCGGATACGAATGAGGCTTACCAGAAATGGTACGAAGCCAGTTACAACGCGGCGTTGGTGAACCCGAATGACTGCGCCATTAGCAAAACAAAAAACAGGCCTTTCAAACGCAAGACCGAGGTCGTGGATCCCAAAGTAGATGCGGGTTGGTTTGACAATTTTTGCAAACATGAGATATCGAGTCTTCATTTTATCCTTTTGATTTCAGAAATCGTCGCAAGCGCCCAGAGAGAATTGTCAGCTTTGATGAAACCGCTCAAGTGCGACTTGTGCAACGCCGTCGTAAGACAACTTTTCCAACTTTTCCAACTTTTGAGAGCAGCAGCTCTTTTTTACTTGCTTTTTGGCTTGATTTTATTTGCCGCGCGTAACTTGTTTTTTTAGATGAATTCGACTTTGCAAGCGAAACTGCATTACCAAGGAAAACCTCATCAGAAGAAAGTTTCCATGTTCCTGAATCAAAGCGTGAAGAAAATAAAAACGGACGATGGTCAGATATCTAGTACAACTGGGCCGGATTGGAACACGTACTGCGAGGTAAAACACGTAATGTCCTAACGCCAGAAATGACATTGATCGATGTAACTTTTTTCAGATTTGTAAAACATGGTTCACTTCTCAAATAGACGCGGCGCAGCATTACGCGGGCAAGAAACACATGAAAGCTGCCCACGGAGTTAAAGCTGCAGTAGGACGGTACGAAAAAAGCATTTTTTTTTTTTCACGGATTTTATCGTTTTACAATGCATTAATGACGCAAACGAAATGAAATAAATTACCAATTGTTTAGGTTGGCAAAAAAACCCCTAACTCAGAACCAAATAGCCGCAATTGAGCCTACGACGAGGGTCGACGGAATCCGAACTTTTGGCATTGGTTCGTCTTTTCTAGAACCAGAAGCAGCTCCAGTTCCTCCAAGCGCTGTTGCGAAGCTTGAAGTTCCTGCGCAAAGTTCACCGGGTAACCCGGCTGCTTTTTCGCAGACTTATGGCTCCACCCTTTGCTGCGAATTGTGCGGCATTTCTACTAACCGACCGGATCAACTCGAAATTCATAAACGCGGCGCAAGGCATATGAGGATGCTGAAACTTAATGGAATTGCGCTCCCGGAATCAAGTAAGTAGTATCAGGCAATTTACTGCGTTTAACATTTTTCCCAGTGAATAAATATAGAGAAGCATTTGCATTGATTGTAAATGTTAAATTTTCAGATATTCCCTACGTTCAGTCATTAGTCACATACATTTATTCTTTAAGATATCGTGAGTTTGTAATTGAAATGTTTTGAATTCATAAAAAATTTTTGGGTATTGATACGTTGGTTTGTACAGAAAAAAATGGGCAATTTCATACGTTCAATGCCTAGATAAAACAATTGATTTGACATTATGTGAAAGTCTTGTGTTTGAGGTGTCCATGAGTTTCATCGCATTATTCATTATTATTGATCGCAGGTGCAGAAAACCATGCAGCATCTTCGACTTTAGGACCGATTGATTATTCGATATACAGGACGCCATCAGGTAAAGTTGAAAAAATATTGCATTATAATTCCAATTTTTTAATTGAAAAACGTTGACTTGATAATTTACGTGTAATTTACAAATTTCCAGGACAATATTATTGCGCTCCCTGTAATCTCTCTCTGAATTCAGAGGCTACATTTGCACAGCACATTGAAAGCAAAAAGCATAAAAATCAGGTCAATCCAAAAGTGCAATCATCGAATGCAATAAATACAAAAAAGACAGCGAAAAAGAAATGAATTATGACGCGCGAATGATAAAAGTGATACGAAAAGCTGGGCTTTATGTTTAAACTTATATTATTTATACAATGTTTTCTATGTACTATATTACATTTTTATTTGAAAATCAGCGCTCAATTTATTTGCAAAGCAACAATTGAAAAGTTGGAAAAATAAAATAAATTTTTAATGATTCATGTAGAACCATGTTTTGTACACTTATTTTGAATTGTAAATTCGATACTTGTAATGTGATATCATCGTTGCGGGTTTAGTATTTGAATTGTAAGACAGTGTTGATGAATTTGTAAGTTAAAAGTAGGACGCATTCACCTTGGTTATATTATGTATGTCGATGAATCAAGTCATATTGGCAAAATACATTATATTGTACAAATTGTAATTGTTTGCAATATTTTCATTGCAAGTTTTGTTTCTCTCGAATGTATACGATAAAATATTGCGAATTTTACTTTGACATATATGCAGGCATGTGATTTTTCATATCCCTCGTGTCGCTCCAAGTATAAACGTGTCCGATGTGAAAAACACTTTTTTCTCTTCTCGGGGAACGGGGAATAAACATTTTCAATCGATTTTTTTCATCATTGAAATACACGCATAGTTCAACTTTTTTCCCACAGGTGTCGTAAATTGTACATACATATACATTCCCATGCCAAATATGTACACCGATTGCCCCCCTTCGTCGAGAGCTCGAGGCCTTCCCATCTTCGTCCATATTTGTCCATACCAGTCCATACCTTCTGAATATTAGCAAATATTACTTTCACACGAGAATCTCATTTCATCCCGTTGTTTACCAAAAAAATATTAATAAATACTATAATGTTCTTTGGCTTTGGCGTAAAATCAAATCAAATCGTCCAAGTGTATACATATCGTAGTAATAATTCGTAAACAATGCACAAGTGAAAAAGAAAAATGAGCTCGTCGCATCATTCGAAACTCTCGGGGATTTAAAAATTCGGTGGTCGTGTTTTTCGTTGAATTCGGTGTGCATATATCGATTTGCTGAAACATGAATGGAACAGACGATAACCTCGGGGACAACACGAATGACATTTGTCGATTGTGTTTAAACAACAATTCCGAACTCGTGCCCATATTCGACAACACGAATTTGGAATCGTTCAAAATACAGTTAATTATCCGCGACGTGTGTTCTATTAAGGTTCGTGGCATTTTTGCGATATTGAGAATATAAGTCAAGAATCGCGCATAAACGTGAAAAGAATGGTTTTTTTTTGTTTTCTTCTCAAAAACAAACTTAATAATTGTTGATAGGTGATACAAGGAGACTCCTTGCCGAAATGCATCTGTAACGAGTGCAAGGAAAAACTTTACTGTTTATACGAATTCGTAAGCTTGTGCCAGGAGTCGGATGTCAAATTACGAAAAGTTCGTCAAACCGTTTCGACCTGCGCGCAAACGGAGAATTTCCATTTAGAAGAGGTAAAATTTTTACATTTATACATTTGAAAACATTTCAAAGCGAATAATGAAGATGTAAATTGTTGCCATTTTTAGGAAAGCAATGAAAGGCGCAGCAGAGAAAGCTCGAATGATTATCCGATTAGTATAAAAAATGAAATAGTTGATATTGACGAAAGGGACTATGTGGCAAATTCTTTGGAGGTTCCCGAAGATAATGTGATGGTAGTTGATGATTATGAAGAAAGGAAGGTACGATTGCGACATTGGGAAAAATAATGCTTTAAATGAGAAATGAGTATGCGTACGTGAATTTCAGAAACACATGGAGGAATGGCAGAACCAGATGCTGCTCACGAGAAATTATGAGCAATCCACGAGGAGTGTTGAAGACCAAAGCAAGGAAGATCTGAAAGAGACGGTAAACCAGAAAGTGATAAGAGGAGCCACGATGCAGCAAAGTTTGTGGAATGTCCAAGGTAGCGGCGGTGCATTTACTGAAAGCCAAGCCTAAGACATCTTTTTGCCGCTTCTTTAATTTCCTCATATTTCAGCTGTTATAACAAAAGGAGATGAAACCAGTCAGAATTGGGGAGAGGAAATGTCTGAGGAGGATCAACTTTTTGGAAAAGATTGGCCGTGCGAAGAGGTGAAATGCAAATAAGTTGATGATTCGTCCTTAAAATAACGAGCGCAATTTTTTTAGATGGTGTACCTTCAGAGCGACATTTACTGCAGAAAATCAGTTTTCGATGTAACTCATAATGCTTCCCAAAAAGCTTCCCACGTAGCCCGACGGCTGATAACAGGCGTTTTCAAACCCGAAGCTATAAAGAGATGTACTTTAACCGGGCAGACTCCTCGGTCATTAGGAAGGCAAAGGCTAAATGACAAAGTCGATTGTTTGCACGTGGCTGCGCGAAATGCCATCATCAGTTAGTGAATTTGACTTTGAGATTTCTTTGACTTTGAGCGTAAGTAACTGATTGTGATATAATTTGCAGATTATTCGATGTATGTGGCGGAACTGAAAGGCTGGAAAGCACAAACTGTACCAGAATTAAAGCACGCCTTGTCCCAGAGACTCGGCGAACTTAAAAGAGAAATGAAGTATGCCGAATTGCAACAGTATTGAAGCCGAAGTGTACTTTTCAGTTGAAAAAAGTTTTCTCTCTCTCTCCTTCCCAAATGTCGCGTTTTTTTACGTTTTTCAAGTGTGACACGTTTGATCGATTTCATGTAACGTTTTACACGGAATCATGTTTTGTATGCTCTAAATCCTGAGTAGGAAAAATTATATAAGATAATATATTTATTCTCTTATTCTCGAGTACCCCATCTTACGTATGTTTTTTTAAACTGAACCTTAAGATTGAGAAAAAGTGCGTGAAAAAAGAAAAAAAGTTATTTTCAAATGTACAACGAATGTGATATTAGTTTAGAGCTATGTTTCAACATGATCGATTAGAATATCAATTGGAATAACTAGTTTCTGTACCTAGTGTGCCTTATTTCGTAAAAGACGCCGTGTATCCATTTTCATTGGCGCAATTTGTCAACTTCTATACTTGTATCCCAAAAGTCTAATTACGTTTAGCAAAGAAAAGATCGAATTGGAATTTCTTCGTTCTTTAGTCGCGGCGTGTCTTTATTCTAAATACAATGGAAAAATGAAATGAATGAAAGAGTTGTATCGTATAAGGTATGTTATTTATTAGATCTTATGTACATTCAACATCGTCTTGACAACACCATAGGAAAAATGCTTTTAGAGTCAACCCAGAAAATTCGTCGACAGTTTTTATTTTGCGTTTTGTTATTTCATTTCTCTTTTTCTTTTCTTTTATACAATAAATATTGTATAATGTACTTTTATACAGTAAGTCTGAGGCGATATGCGTAACGAAATTGAAACGCGGCTGCTTAACGGAAACGTGTAGTACTTGGTACCTGTTTTTTAATCCTCTACTGTTGTTGTTTTCTTGCGTATCTTATAGCAGGTACTTTGGCAATGATCTCGTGAAGTAAAAGCATTGAAAAAATACTGTCAACATAACGTGTTTTCGCTGTTCGTCGTTGTACAGAAATTGCAATAAATGCGACGGAATTTGCAGAAAAGTCGAAAAAGAAAATTGTCATGTTTTCACTTATCCTTATTAGCGCTATATAATCGCAATGATAATGAAAAAGAGAACGAGTTTAATTTAGTCTGATCTCTAAAGAATAAATAAATTTCTTCGTCTTCCTCTCTTAATAAATAGTAGTATAGTACTTGGTAGCTGTTAGAGAATGAAGTAAAAGGTTGTGTGTGAGGCATCTAACGATATTTCGCCCTCTACGACTTAGTCTCGTCCGTTCGCGAAAACTTTAGGCAAGGACGCAGAGTCCGATCAATATTATTTTGATTTTCTTCGTCATCTTTCTTTCTCGCTGACGTCACTCTTCTTTCACACTCACTTGCATTCTTATCCGCTGTCTGCAGGTTTAACACGTATACGAGGTAAACAAAATATGTGACAAAGAGCGCGCGCCGTGAAATGACTTGAGAAAAAAAAGCAAAGCATTTTCTCCCCCCGACATTTCGCAAACGCGCTCGCGCGCTCGCTCTTGCGCACAGATAGTTCTTCGAACGATTCTCTCTCATCGCGGAGTCGCGTAAAACTTACATCTTATAATCTCGTTAAACCTTTAATATGAACATTTAGGAAGATAGAGCGCTATCGATAATTATTAATATCATCTGAAATTTTTTAACATTCTCTATATAAAAATTCTGCACTCGCGTGTTATTTTATTTTATTGCTTCGTAATCGTCGCTATTATCGTTTCGCGGCTCCGGCCGATTTCTTCACTTTTTCTTCATTATCTTAATTGTTTTCCGTGAGTACCTTTGTGCGAGAGATAAGACGGGCGGGGGTGGGGGGGGCATGGCTCGGCGTCGTTTCGATTCCAAAAGCAGACGATATATACACATTACTATGTATATACTTGTACAGGGATACCATTTTTTTTTTTTTTTTTTTTTTTTTCATTTTATTCATAATACTTTACCCGAAAATTGCTTCTCGACGCGTAACTAAAAAGAACCTACGAGTTTTATGGAGATCGTGCATTATTTACATTTATTTTACTTTCTCTACTTTCTTGGCTCCAATTTCCCCAATCGTTATAATATCCTCTGCTTTTTGTTTCTTCGACAAGAAACCCGCGTATCGCATTGATACTCTCCTGCTGATCGACCGAGCGACTCCAAACCAAACATATATGTCATGTAAAATATGTGTCGGTGTGTCGATAAGCGAATTGCGAAAAATAGGAAAGAACGTACGACTTCGGGACACTTTTTGTTTGTTTTTGTTTTTTTCTAAACTACTGCCAAGTATCACATGCTAAACTGTACTCTTCCCAATTATTATCGTAACACTACGGAATTTCATTATAATTGCTTATAATATTGCGATTGGTCCTTCCTCATTGCAAATGTAACTTTTAACGTACAACCCTTTTCCGTTCTTTTCCTTACACCGAAGATATTGAATTTCAATATGATTCGAGAGAAATTATCATTTTTCTATTGCTTGTGAGGTTTTTTTTAACGACGATTCGTGTAAAAATACATGTAAAAAAGGAACGGAGCAAAGGTAGAAGGGGGAACTACATCAATAGAAATCCGACCTCGATGTTTGTAAAGCAGTCTTTTCGATGTGCAACCTTAGGTTCGGATCAGGCCTTTCTTCTCTCTTTTTTCTTTATGTATTACTAGCTTATTATACAACACATATTTTTAAAAAGTATATCGATTTGGAATGGACGTTGCTTCGTTCCATAACGAGACCCGTTTCGTTGGTAAAATTCACATCAGTACAGATAGAGAGCATCGTATTATCACTATATAATTTCTTTCGATTCCTGCTGACACGATTTTTTCTACGACGATTTTCCCGACTTTCTGTCCACATTAGCTACGCCAAGTCTGTGCTTTGATATGTTACAATTTTTAACCCTCTCTCTTTCTCTCTCTCTCTTATTTATTCAAGTTTTTCCTCTTCCCTTAGAATCTCGTTCAACTTAAAATCACGTAATTGGCACTTGTGTTATTTTTCCGTAGTAAGAATCGTGCCTTCATTCAAGCTTCATTTTATTCTTTCTCGTACTTTTTTCTGTGCACAAAAGTCTATCATCATACATTTCGGAGTCGAAGCAATTTTCATGTCATGTATTAAGTATTCGACTTTGACCTTTTGCTACTTGTTACTGGAAATTTCATTACACTTTCCTCCACCTCCTGAATCGCGAATCACGCCAACTTTTTTGCAATCGCCAAACACTCTCGTTTTGTACATTTTCTCCTACTGTTTCAACATTAAAAAGCAATATCAT
The DNA here is from genome assembly GCA_022816865.1 of Zelostemma sp. ZL-2020. Taxonomy (NCBI): domain Eukaryota; kingdom Metazoa; phylum Arthropoda; class Insecta; order Hymenoptera; family Platygastridae; genus Zelostemma; species Zelostemma sp. ZL-2020. The sequence goes on from JABFQM010003166.1 coordinate 7,732, forward strand.
TTTATCTTTCTTTCCTCGAGTTCAATTTCAATTTTGGCAGTTTTTACGATTTTACAAAACTTTGGCAGTGATGCGGGGTGAACTCGTTGGACATTTTCTTCTCGTAAAATGCTCTTTAAGGAACCTAAGAGTTGTTCAGCACAACTCTGCCGAAGAAAAGCTTAAACAATAAACAAGATTGTGTAGAAAAAGTGATTTTCAAGTACGATTTTCGATAATCGTACAGCGGACGTTAACATTCAACTTGAATAATCTTCATAAATCGTTTCTACAAATAAATCCACGTCGTTATCGAATACAATAATTTATATTAAATAATAAATTTAGTCACGTAAAAAAATTAAATTACATTTTTACACCTCGAAATAAGTCATTCCTCGCAACACAAAAGCGTTTCATACATACAAAATAAAAAATCTTCAAATCTCAAAATTCAACGCACCAGTTGCATAAATAATTTCCTCTCGAATACATAAATTTTTCCAATTGCTCAACTGCGAATAAACACTATGTAATCCTAAAGGGAATCGATTCGAAATGTTGAAACTGTACCACCCCGGGAATCGATTCCGCATCACCGGTCAAAATTGAAAGCTTTCATGGAAGATCGAAGCTTTGCTCCAATACAAAAATTCATAATAAATTTTGGATTTTCCCTTTAGACGAGAAAGCCCTGCGACGTCGCCGACATTTGCGCCCGCAGTGCCGTGACGCTGCTCATGATTTTCTTCCGATGTCCGACAAGAGTAATGCCGAGATCTGTGAGTTCCTGGACCGTGACGCGCGCCGCCGCTTCGAGGCTCGTTACTCCCGCCCTTTCGAAGCTCTCCGCGTACTTGGACATTTTTATGGAAGCCAGCCACTCGTTGACCGAAGTCAATTGTGTCAAGTCCACCGCGTCCGGAGCCAGTGGATTTGTACCCCTGCGAACATTTATACCTTAGTCTCCTTGTCGCGTTTTGTTTCTTTCTTTGTTTTTTTTTTTTTCTTTTTTTTAATTCACTCAACTTTACTTTTTACAATTTTATCTTGAGGGCACACTTACTCTCGTCATCAACTATTATTCAAACTCTAATTTTTCATGAAAATCACTACATTGTCGCCTTTCGAAAGATCAATACTCCGTGGTTTTCCGGAAAAACAACTCGCTGCTTTTGTTTTTAAGAAATTTAATTCTCAACGTTTCGTTTGTTAGGTTTACAACCCTCCTCGAGGAGTCTACAAAAAAAGATGTTTATCATATTTTCATTTAGTTTTTGCTGAAAATAGATGAAAAGAAGTTTACGGGGAACCCTCTCAATTATTTACAAGTTTCAAGAGTTTTCACATAAAAACCGTCGCAATCCCATTTTTTGTCAAGGACTTGAGTCGTTTTTCCGGAGGATTACAGATTTTAAAATGTTGATATTGCTCCATTCTAGGGCATCCAATAAAAATTGAAAGTAGATTCTTACCGCTTAAAGAAATGCAACTTGTCAAGTAAAACTTTACATTGAAATGTGAATCTTCGTTCAATTTTTTTCTCTGAAACTAGGAACAAGTTTGATTAATGAAGAAACAAGTCTTGGGTTCTCAAATATTGTTATGATACAAGGGACTTTTTACATAAACATTTCTATCGAGTTATTCCAGCTCGTTGTAAAGAAATGGGAAAAATGGGAAAAACATTCGAAAGAAAACTCCCATTTATTCGGTAAAACGTGTTGTATAAAAATGGCCATTTATTTTTGTCGCTCAAACTGGAAAAACTCATTTTATGAAGAGACAGGCTGTTTCTATGAGGGTTCAAAGTCAACGCTCTATTTGTCATCTACTTATTTTCTTGGAAATGGAAGGTTCAATTTGTTCTTCAACAATAGTTGAATAGTACAATCAGAGACTGAAGAAGGGAAGTGTCGTAAAAGTCATTTATGGAAAAAGTTTCTAGTAAAAAGACATACTTACGGAATAAATTTATACTTATGCAAAAAGTGCTTCTACCATAAACGTACGGAACGACAATTTTACGAGGGACGCAAGTTTCGAAATTATGTACACGTACAAGATACAAGACGAAAGATCCTATGAATTTCAGTGCAATAGTATGTGGGGGGGTGTATAACAAGGAGACTGTAAAAAGTGTTACGAGTGCACGATTTTTGCACGAGTTAAAATTCATTTAAAATTATTCCGACTCGGTGGAAGTTTGGGAAAAAAGTTATCTCGTAAATTTCGCTGAAACGTTGGCGCGTTCGAGGCGAAAATGCCCTCGTGAAAATGATGAAGATAAAGAAAAATTTTCGGCAAATTTTTAAGAGAAAGAAAGAAACGACGTTCAATGAAAATAACGACGAGGGGTGACGACGTTGTTTTTCTTCAAAATCAGTTTATTCAACACGAGTCGCCGGGAACAAGAACAATAATTCAGTGATTCAGTGACATACAATTAGTCTAAAGCGTGGCGATGCTCGAGAATATCGTTTATTCGCGTGGCAGAAGAAAAATCCAAGAAATAATGACAATCCCACCTCGCGAGAAGTTAGTAACTAGACAATAACTCTGTAATAAATACATAATATTTACATGGATGAACAATGGTGCTTTGTGAAGCAAGCAATGTGCGTACGAACTAAAAGGGGTACAAGCAGAATAAATGCTTTCTACGTGGATGGGCGAAAATTGGACGAAACCACGGGGAATCATCGAGTTCGAGGGCTCGATTATACCATTTTTATGTCCCCCCTTTTTTTTCAACCGGATGATCCCGCGAGGCTTCGATCAATGGACATCATTTCGACGTTTGTTCGTTACTTTGTTGCCTCGCTGCTGTTGAATGTTTTTTTACCTTTTCGTGAAATGCACGTCGGAGGCCGTCGAGGCTGGTGGGGGTGGGGGTGGGGCACCCCGTTCCCTGATTCTGACAATCGTTAGCATTTGTTAGTGCAATGGAGGCCACATTGGTGTCTAATGTTTGTGTGTCGTTCTACCCCGCTCTTCCCTATATTTAAATCTACCCGCCGCACATTCGACGCTATCGGATTTTTATCTCAATTCTTCGCTCCACCGTCATTCACTCGCCGCTCTCTCGTTCATCCTTTCATTATCCCCCGCATTGTTCGGCCACAGTTTTTTTTTCTCTCTCTCTCTCTCTCTCTCTCTCTCTCTCTCTCTCTCTCCATGTTCCTTTTTATCAAAGCTTTTACGTGTTTTCAACGCATCGGAAAAGTGTTTCCTCATTTTTCCCTCTTCCCCGCATTCTTTCGTTTGAGCGCACTCATTGACTTTTGCCCGAATCAACGCGCGCGAAGCGCGAGGCTGAGTCGTAGCGATTTTTCGATTTGGTGTGATCTCGACGCTGTCGATCGCGCAATCGAAGAATTTTCTTTTTCTTTTTTCAAGTTAAGAATGGAATACAGCTACGTTTACATAAATTCGTACGTCTGCGTGACTACATGATTTGAGCGGCGATGACCGAGAATGGCATTGGTCATTATTATTGACTTACGAAAGCAATGAAAAATCTTCTTTCTTATTCACGTGCCATTTCCGGCGATGCCTGCACCGAGAAATTTCATCTTCCCCGTCTCTCGGTTAAGTATGGCCGCCTTTAACGATAAACAAATTCGCGCGGTGAAATAATTTATGAGCACCCGAGGGAGAAAAAAGAAGAAATGTCAAAGGCGGCTGAAATGTACGGCTCGGTGCATCGGCCTCGTCGCGTATTATACTAAGATATTTTCCGTGCTCGAGTATAAAAATACCGCTCTAATTCTCGATATTAACGATCTCGGTTCTTTTCATTCGTCTCCTTGAATTTCATCCCGTCCGCAATGCAAACACATTCAGGCCTTTTTTTTGTATTAATCGAGAGCCAAGAACTGCGTGTCACGCCCTTTCATAATTATATTTCTACAATGTTAACGTTCGTCATCCTAATAACAATAATTCATTGATAAATGGAATTAATTACAAATCTTTAATATTTTTTGCAATAAATATTCATTCGACGTAACTGTAATTACTTTATATAGGCAAAAATGGGCAGCAGTAATAACGCGAGCGACGATTTGTAATTGATCGAAAGCTGCCTAAGACTTATAATATATGATTCGAACAATTAATAAATTCGTTTTCGCATCGATCAACCGCAAATCGTTTCCTTATACACAAATTCGTTATCGAATACTTGGTAATTGACGAAACATTGTCCAATTACGTGGTGCCCATTTTCGTTGAAAAGACCCCGACGCACTGCGTACGCCGTTGTTTTCGCTCTCTAAAAACTACGAATTAATATAATTTTATTTTTCGTTGATTAACTTTGTCCGCTAAATTTTTCTACCGGAATAATAAGGTCTAATATTTTCTTTTTTTCCTTTCTCTCCCTCTCTCTTTCTCTCTCAACAATTTAATGAAAAAAATGAAAAAAAAAACACTACCCGAGTTGGCATATAAATTATGAGAAAAAAAAAACAAAAAAACATCGCATCTTGGTCGCCTCCGCAGGTTTCGTTTCGTCGAAGGCGGGGGGGGGGGGGGGGGGGGGCGGGGGCGGGGTGGTGGGGGGGGGGGGGGAGAGGGGGGTGGGGGGGTGGGGGGGTGTGTGGGAGGGGGGGGGGGGTGGGGGGTGGGGGGGCGGGGGGGGTCGGGGGGGCCGGTGTTTTGCCGGGTACCGGCCAGAAACTGATTTTTCGGCAGTTTTTGGAGAGAGATTTTTTTTTCGTCCAATTCGCCTAATAATTCGGTCTGTGACTCGTACGGTGTGTACGAATAGTATCTTGATGTGCTTTTTCTAATCCGTGTTGGTCATAAAAGCCGCTATTTTGCCGGGTA
>JABFQM010003167.1:0-12539 GCA_022816865.1 Zelostemma sp. ZL-2020
TAAGAAATTTTATCACGAAACCTCTCGTTTAAGGCTCGCTAATCCCTAATAGTAATGCTAACCACTGCCATGCGTCCCTCAGTGGTCAGTCGCTATCCGCCATCGTCCGTCGTAGGTTCGTTCCGTTGTCGGTCATAGAAATCATAGTAAAAGTAAGAAATTAATACAACCTTCAACTAAAATGTCACGAAACCGAAGTTCCACGAGGCCTAGCACCGCTTCCACTGTTCTCACTGACGGCTCAGAGTTCGAGAACTTCTCCAGTATGTCAAATTATCATTTCTGTTGCAAAATTGATGAAAATTTTGAACCTGAAGGTCATTTGGTTACGAAAATGTTCACATTTGCTCATGTTTTGTAATTTTTGTACCCCTTACTTTTCTCTTTGATTTTGATTTTTAACCAATAACGAAACTTCCAGGAAATAATAATACCTTATGGTGGAAGCAAGCTGAAAATACAGGCATATCGCGTCTCTCGTCGATGTTTACCAATGCCCCGAGTGATGTCCTTGATCCAAGGTCAAGTGCTTCCAGTGTAGATACGAGAAATAGTAGCTGGATAAAATACGTCCCCGAGGATGAAAGGGAGTCAACAAACTTTCCAATTGTGCCTGTTGCTGGACCAAAACCAGAGGATGAAGTCGAAGGTAATGAAATGAATGATTATGTATTCAAGAAAAAAACATGAATTTTAATCAGAACTTGACTGCTTGGATGTCCAGCAGTTAATTTACACCAAATTAAAATTAATCGATTGGATACATTGCATAAGAACAGTTTTTATTTTTGTTTTTTAAAAAGATGAAATCAATGTAAGTTATATAAAAAACATTTTAATCAATTATGGAATCACAGGTACCGAAGGGGACAGAGACAGTAGCAGCAGCAGCGATACATTAGTTGTACGACTTCGTGAGAAACAAAGCCAAAAAACCAAGCCAAGTAAGAAACGTGTACTAAAACGGAAATCTTCGAAAAAGAGAAGCAGTGGTAGAGACAAGTTCAATGAGTTGTGGGAAAATTCCTCCCCTCAAAAGGACAGGGTTTCTTCACATCCTACATCTAAAGACTGTACAGAATCGTTGACCGACTCTGATTCATCAAGCGACTTTGTGATCTCGTCGAAGCGTAAAAAACCTGCTTTTTTGCAAATGCCTAAACCTAATGAAGATGAAGCTAGCAATTCCTTGAAGTTGTCTTCTTTCTCGTGGAAATCGAAAGAGCAAGGTAAAATTCACAGATGTGCAACGAATAGTTTGTACATGAATCAAATTATAGATTAAAAATTGGAACTGAATTTTAGACGAAGTCAGCCATGCTTCCAACAACTCGCGGTCTGAAATGGTACATCTCTCTCATGCGGAAGAGGAAGATGGGAATGATCAATCGAAGTTGACGAATCGATCGATCGGCAACTCTCCGACTTCGGAAAAGGGAACTTTGCGATACATGACTCGTTCGAGAAGTAAAAATACCTCCAATGCTGAAAATGAGGGAGAACTTTTGGAAAGACGACATGTTTCTATATTGAGAGAACAAAGGAGTAGCTACGTTGTCAATAACTCATCAATGAAACAAAAAGATGTTTCCAGTACAGTTCGTGGATCAGAGGGAAATGAAAACGGTAGTTAACAGTAATTATGGCACAAATGGGACCTTTTTTAATGGTTTTTTGTAATTTTCAGTCACAGTTGGAGGTCCCGATAAAATTTCTACACGATCTACGCGACACTCGACCACTGCAAATGTTACAGCTTCTAGCGATGTAAATTCCACTGCAAAACAAAAGCGGAAGGTATATCGCAGGCAAAGTAAAACCATTTTGGAATATGTTTCGCGAGATTCTGCCTCGTCTCAAGAAGGAGAAAATAGTTATAATTTGCAAAGGTCACGATCCCAAATTCCTGTTCATTCGCAGCCAACTTATTCTAGCCAAAGTTCAGATAATTCCAAGTCTGAAAGAAGTACTGAAAAAAGAGCAGGAGACAACTCTCGTGGGAATAGAAAAGAGAATCCAAGTATCTCCAATGTCTCGAGTCACAGTTCCAAGGCCGGCCATCAAAGCACCAAGAAGAAATCTTCATCGTCGGCGAATGTATCAAAAACGTCGCAAACAAAATTAAATGAAAGAGTGACAAATTTGGAAAATGTGTCTGATTCAGATGATTCTCAGCCTGATTCTAATGCTGAAAAAACGTTCAAGAATGCATCAGGTCGCGGTGCCAACGTCACTCGTCAAAAAATCACTACTAATATATCTTCGGGCTCAATAAACAACTCGAAACAGTCACAGTCAAAATTCAGTCAAAGCAGGACGAGTGCCCGATTGTCCAAAACGCTGAGGTCTTCTACTCTTGCAGATGCTGATGCCGACGAATCTGAAGCCAATGTCGCTAATGAAAGCCGAGCAAGTTCTCATGCAGCTGAAGGATTGAAAAATGTGGCAGGTCGCAATTCCAAGGTCGGCCATCAAAGCACCAAGAAGAAATCTTCATCGTCGACGAATGTATCAAAAACGTCGCAAACAAAATTAAATGAAAGTGTGACAAATTTGGAAAATGCCCAGACCCGTGCAAGTTCATTCTTCAGAGGATTTTTTGATTCAGATGATTCTCAGCCTGATTCTAATGTTGAAAAAACATCCGGAAATGTATCAGGTCGCGGTCCTAACGTCACTCGTCAAAAAGACACTACGAATATATCTTCGGACTCAATAAACAACTCGAAACAGTCACAGTCAAAATTCAGTCAAAGCAGGACGAGTGCCAGATTGTCCAAAACGCTGAGGTCTTCTACTTTTGCAGATGCTGATGCCGACGAATCTGAGGGGAATGTCGCTAATGAAAGCCGAGCAAGTTCTCATGCAGCTGAAGGATTGCAAAATGTGGCAGGTCGCAATTCCAAGGTCGGCGTTCAGGGTACACGAGACAAATCTGCAACTTCTCTGAGTGCATCGAAAAAGTCTCAATTTCAAGAAAGGAAGAACACTTCACGAATGCATGGTCTACCCAAGATGTCTTCAACAAGTTCCAGCTCCAATTCCGATGAACCTCAAAATTTGTGTTCCCGATCTCTTAGGTCAAATCGTTCCAAAAATCACAGCGCAGGATCCTCGCGACGTTTCGATGATGGGGACCAAGACCAGCCTCAAAATGTGGAAATTAGCAACAAAAGTAGTCGTTCTTTGAAACGCAAGTCTACGGATATTCGGGATGAAACTCCGATTTGGAAAAATCAGGATTCGCAAGGAAAACGAAGGTTCGCCGCTGATTCATCGAATGACGTGAGTACCGAGCAACCAGTTCTTTTTCTATTAATTCCTGTGTCAATTGGATCTGAAAAAACAAATTTTTCCGAGTTTCTCGGCTGAACCTAAAATTTCATTTTTCCAGTCGAGGGTAAGTCCTGTGGCAGTTCGTGATCCGAATCCTTCGACGTCGACGTCTGTTGATGAACCAAGATTTTCTTATACTCCTTTGAGTCCATTGGCGCTAGAACAGCGAAGGCAGTTATTACTGAAGATGGCAAAGGAGCCCATGGAACGAGCGAAAAAGAAGAAAGAAGAAGCCGAGGCTAGAAAAAAGCTACGAGAAAAGTTGGTACGCCAGGAAGAAACCAGGAAAAAGAAGCTGGAAAGAGAGGCGAATATGCCGGATGTGTACAAGGTCAAAGGGAAAGTGTACAAGCCGCCGAAGCTACCGAGGCCGAAGAGTTGGTCCACTGACAGGATGTACAAGTTATTCATGTAAGTTATTAACTATTACCCCTGTCATTAACTTGATTTATTAATTACAATGTTTTTATAGGGACAAAATGAAACCAAAACATGGAATTCGATCCCGGATCAAGGCCGAGCAGCTCATGGTAAATTTTGCAAAGGCCGTGACTTACATTGAGAAAACGAAGAAATACGAAGATTATCGGGATGTACGGGTGGCAATAATGAAAAAATTCGCGAAAGAAGGGATCGTCGAAACACCTTGGGATTTCAATGTTTTTTGCTTCGAATACATGCCCAAAGCATTTCAATACAAAGTTTGTCCAATGTTGATGTCAGGGAACGTAATTAATTGTCCTTGTACAGAGAAACACCGTATACATGAACCGATTCTTGAGCATGCCGATATAGATTTATAAGAGTTGCGGCTGTGCGAGGAACTCGGAAGTTGTAGTATGCTATTTAGTTTGTGATTTCTGTTTTTGCGTTATTATAAAGCAGTTCCTGTATTGTAGACAATAATTCGCTGCATTGAATTGAGAGGTATAATTTGTATGAATGATTTTTGTTCCTATTTTTCAATTTGACGACGCTAATTCGACAGTTATTGATGTTTGGTTTTTTTCAACAGAAATTCCATTTGTTTAAGTTTGCGCACACTAAAATGTTGTTCGAATTATCGTCGCTATTAGTATTATGATTGAAAAATATTCAGAAAATTATGTGTTTGTCTGAGAATTTTCCAACAATCCAAGATGATTTTGTTTTTTTCTTCAGTAATTACTTTCGTATGTCGGTACATAAACCATCAGAAACGGTTCATAAATCAATCGTTGAAGTACAACACTGGGCTATTTTTCGATTGTTTTATTTCTTTGGATAATAAAATACAATTTTCGGTATCACAAAAGTTAATATATCACTCTAACCATTGATAATAAGATTACTAAAATTACAAATTTTGCGACTGTAAAAATATGTCGTATCTCGTATAATTTGCATAATACATACTTGCATGTCACTTGATAATTGACCATTTTCAAAGATAGTACAATTTTTTGAAAATTCACGTTCCGAGCAAATGTGACAAGAGCAAATTTCATGTTATCCTTAAAAATTATATCACTTTTATTCTGATAAATGCATTTTCTATAAATAAAAACTTGATTAGTACTCAATTCAAAATCCATTCATCCGATATTATTTTTCCGTATTATTTGTCTTTCAATATCATTCTATCAGTATTTGAAATCGATCAAATTCAAATGTTCAAGACGATGATAAATAACATACCTAAAGAACAATAATTTTTATTCCAGTACTTTTGTTCTCATTATCGTGCCAGTAGTTTGTTGTCTTCATCCATTTGAACAACAAAATCGTTCGAAAAGTGATAATAAAAGCAATTTTAATCTGTAGGTGCATTATCATTCTATTTTCTTACTCAATGCATAACCTTCGTTCCTGCAAATCGCAAAAAATATAAGTTTATCAGCTATTCGAGAAGCAAAATAATAAAATTAATTGTCTGAATTGTAATTATGAGAAGCACACTTAAAAGCGTGTAAATAAATGAAAAGTTTCATTAATTGCATCATTAATCTCTAGAACTTGTGTCATTCATTCGACCTTTCATTGCAGTTGTTGCCTAGCCATTTAAGTTGCAGTTCCATCGCCAAATAGCAACCTCTGAGAGCGTTTTTCTCAAGCCTGTTCCATATCGAGCTCATGAACAGAGAGTAGCACAAAACCGCAGCCAGAAATATTCGTAACATGATGTAGAAAATAATGACAGCGCTCGAGTTAACTGCATAATCCAGACCCATGGACCAAACCAGAGGAAGCACCAACAAACAACTCGCCACCAAATACCAGATTTTTTGTCGCTGCACACTTTCCAACGCCGACTCGCAAATAGACATCGCTTCCTTCAAAGAGTCTTCTGGGTTTACACAATTTAAAATAGCTTCCCCTAAAAAAGAAACCAGAAAGTAAATCAAGTCTCTCAAAAATTGGCGAAAACACGAGTTTACTAAACCTTTCGACAATCGAAAACTGGCCGTGACCGCTTCATGATCCGAATAACTGAAATCCGTGAAAGGCACTCGTGCTGGCAAAGGATGTCGAAAATTAAAAGCATCCATCTGTAAAGTTTCATGTTTTCATTCATAAGAAGTTTTCGGAAATTCGCGAACTCGTCGTTCTTACTCTGCATTTCTTTGAGCCTAAATACAAAATGTGGTCGATGCGTTTTCCTTCCGGCATTAATTTGGCCAAAGTTGGATCGGTGTAACTGTTGTTGGCACAGTCGTTGGTCCCCGAAGTGAGGAAATTGCTTGAGCAAGCGTCATTCAGGCCAGCGACGCCACAAATGATGCGATACGCAAGGTCCTTTGGTTCCGTGTTGAGATCTCCAGCCAAGATCACGGCTTCGGCTCCTCCTCGGGTTATACTGATGAACTGGGCAGTGTCGAAGGCCTGCAGGACTCGGTGGCTTATGTACTCGTCGTTTTCTCGACTGTACTCTGCATGCAACTGTAAAATTGGTAATAATTGTCAACCGGTTGCAACAAAGAATCGACAAATTTGCTTACATGAGCAACGTAAACGTGAACGTCCATATGTTCGACTCTGATTTTGCAAAGTCCGACTCCTTTGCCACCAAACCAGTCACCGTGTCGAATTTTGTGCACGTAGCCATTTAGCGGCCATCGATGAAACATTACGTCTTGAATAGGGTAACGGGAAAAAATGCAAATTCCTGAGCCTGCAACTCCGCTGCAAATGTTCAAAGAAATTAGTATTTATAAACCGTTTAAGCATAAAATAACGTTTTGATTTTTACCTAAAAAAGTAATGAGAGTACGGGAGGCGTTTTTGGGTTTTATTCGAAATCATTTTGAAGTCATCGGTTGACCAAACTTCTTGTAAACAAATTATGTCGTAGGGACCCTTGATCAGTTCTTCTGCAATCGCGTCCATTCGAGCATTGCGATCTTTGGATACATACGGAATTCCCCTGTGAAAAAACAAAAATATTTAGAAAAAAAGTTTCGAAACTGCAATGAAATTTGAAAATAACTCGAAAACGGTGATTGGCAATTGTGTAATTGAAAAATATAATTCGGCTCGTATTAATTATTACGAACAAAATATGTTGAAAATCGTATAATAACGAGAAATGAAAATGGAATTTGGAATATTCCGATGATTGATTTATTGATTTCAGTAACATATGGAAAAGAATAACGATCGTTGGGAAATCATTGTTGACATATTTGAGAGACATAACCTTCATTACTCACCAACAGTTCAGGGTTAAGACGTGTATGGTCACTTCGTCGGTCATGATTGCGATACGAAATATTAACTAAAACAATGGAAAAGTATTTCGAAGTACTAATTGACAAGGACTTAGGTAATATCAATTTATCGACGCGTTGCCTGTGCTGTTTTATTGAATTATGAATTAAAACTCTCTTGAAAGGTTCGCTCATGCGCTTTAGCGACTCATTTTTGAACCTCGATCTTTTTGAACATTTCATCATTTTATTTCCCTTTTCTTTCTTTACCAAATTTACGTTTTATTGAATTATTCAAATATTTTTCAACACTCGGAAAAAATTATTTTTTTAAGGTAATTACAATTTGACATGTCAATTTTAATAGTAATAAAAGACGTTTTATACTGTTCTGTTGATCAACAGAATAAATTATACAATTCATACATATTATTATGAAATATTATGGAAGCATAATTTACATAATAAAATAAAAAACTATACATGAATGAAATTTGCATAAATGAAAAAGTAAAAAAACGCGAATGAATTGAATGGATTGTTTTTCATGAAATGTCGTCCTCGGTGATGGGGCTGTCATGTTTCTCCAAATATTTTCTGTAAAACTCATATTTCCTCAAATTTGTCCTGTCCGCAGAAATAAAACCCGCGAGTAACACTTTGATTATATTGATTTTCAGAATTTTCGATTTTTTGATGAGTTCAAGCCTAAAAATATGCATCCATTAGTTTTGAAAGTAACAATAGTACACCGAAGTACCAGGAAATAAATGCCTCATTACTTGACAATATCCGGATGCTGTTTCTCCAACTTTTCCTTCTGCTGCCTCGCTCTCTCATGCACAAATTTCTGGTAGTCGAATATTGCTGTTCTGCACAAGGTTTGCAAGTAAATATTTTCCTCGAACAATTTTTTCTTCTGGTCTATTATTAGTATAAAGTTTTCCTTGTAAGAGCACAATAAATCCAGGTGCCCATTGATTTGCCTGTGAATTGAAATCGTATTATCAAAAAATACCAATATCATGTAAACAAATATCAATTTTCAATGAAATTCTTACACTTTACTGGTTTCTTGGAACCCTCGGCTCTGTAAATATATGTCTAAAACTGATTTGCGAAGCATACATATTTCAAGTGCTTTTTTGTTGATTAAACTTTTGACTGCTTCATTTTTAACATCGAACATCAACGTTTCAATGTCCGCTTCTGGCAAAGGCAAGATTTCTGAAAAACAAACATTCATAAATTGAATTCGAACGTGGTGCATACGTGTAAAAGAAATTTGCGTACCTTTATCTCGTAACGTGAGAAACTGCAGCTTTTTTGCTTCCAACTGAGTTATATTCGTTTTGATCTTTTGTATTTTTTCATCGTAAGATTTCAAATTATCAACAGACTGTGCGCCAAATGGAAATTGAAAAACATTGTTCTCCAACTCGTTCAAAATGTTTGTACATTCGTCCATTGCCGCTTTTTTTCGAAGAATTTTTGTTTATATTTACACTGCTTTCCAACCGATTTTTGACAGTTGTCAAGGTTGTCAACAAATTTTGTTTACGGTTAAATACATAACCTGAAAATACTTCGTGCAATAGCAGGGGACCACCAGGACCACCAGTTTATAAATTGATATAGATGGCGCGCAAGTACCACCGCGCTTTTCAAAATTACAGGGTCGAACAAAATTGTTTAAATTTTCTTTATTTTGACCGAATCTTGAATTGCGCATACTTTGACAAATTCTATGAACTGGAATCGTTTTTTTCTTTATTTTTCTTCGCATAATTCGACTAAAGCCGAAACACCAGAAAAAAGAAAAAACGCAACTTTGTTCTTTTTTTTGTTTTGCGGTTTTTTCATTTTTATTGTTATTGTCTCATAAATATAGGTAAGAATTCGAACCAATGTTGAATAAAACAAGCTGGTAATTTATTAATTACGTGATTCAGGAACAAGGCAAAAAATGACTTTCATCGCATGTACGAAGTCTATGGACGTGTGATGTCACATGAATATTGTTTGCTTTAGTGTTGGAATGACAGCGCACTCTTACCGTAAATAATACCGTATGTTCACGATCGTAAGTTGAACGTGGAAGTAAGATTATTGAAGTTGAGCTGTCAATACATAGCGGTTTACCTTTCCAGAAATCCGCGGAAAAGGTTTGACAGGAGAACCAGCGATGTCGAGAAGGAATAAAAGCGGCCTTTTGGCCAGGGTTAATTTTCCACTTTACACCCTGCAAACATTAACGAGCAGGCATATTCTCGTTGGAGGAGGTGGTGGAATGTCCAAAACTGGGGTTGCCAACGGTTTCGTAAGTTTTTCTCACTTTACAATTTCGTCAAGTCACAATTTTACGAATTTCTCTTTCCAATCTTGTTTGGCCAACAGTACTGATTTTGAGGTTATGTTCGATAGCAAAATTATTTAAATCGCACGAACAGCAAAAAACAGGACATTTTTCAACATTACGTACTCTTTTTTGAATTCGAAATTGTAAATTAAATAGTTACGAAAATTCTACTCGCAAACTTTGTGAATTATTTATTAATTTTTTGTGTTTCAATGTATTCACGGATTAATATCGATACCTTTTTTTAGGAAATATTCGAATTGTTCCACGATGGTGCAAAATTCGTGGCGGAAGAAGTGACGAGGCACGAAACAGGGCCAAGCGTCGTGATGAATTGCTCAACGTACAATGATGGAAAAAGGACGTGGATTGCTGCAGGCCAGGAAAGCCACTGTCAATTGTACACCGTTCAATCCAAAGTCGTAGTTCTCGAAAACGGAGATGTTCCGATGAAAGCGAGCACTTCCATCAATAAAGATAATATCAGACAACGAAAAAAGAGCGAAAGTAGTTCGAGTAGACAAACTGTAGAAGAAATAGATAACGAATATCAGGGAAAGAGGAAAAAGTTGCAGCTCTCGGTCCGACCTGCCGACAGCATACAAACTGATTTTTGGTAAAAACGTCAGAACTTGAAAAATCAATTGCATTTTTAAATACATGTGCAATGAAATCATACAATTTCTCTCTAATTAATCAAAAACATTTGTTCCCTCCAGCAAGAGCGAAGCGGCGTTGCAAAGAATCGTGCGGGTCAGCCCGAATGGAAAATTGATGGTAACAGGTGGCACCGACGGAGTCGTCCGACTCTGGAAATTCCCACAGCTGACAAAAATACATGATCTCCAGGGCCACAGCAAAGAGATAGACGACATAGATTTTAGCCCCGATGGAAAAACCTTATGCTCTATTGCCAAAGACGGCAAAGCTTTTCTGTGGGATGTCACTTCCGGCAAAAACCTGAAGGAGCTGAGCTGGAGCGTGCCAGGAAGTAGCACAAAGTACATGTACAAGAGATGTCGTTTCAGAAAGAACCTGGAATCGAGCTCTTCGAGTAACAAATTGTTCCTGCTGTCAAACTCTCGCGTGGGTAAAGAACCGAGTTTTCTACAGCTGTGGGACACGGAGCAAAACTTGATCACGAAAAGCGTCCCCTTCAAAGAGACTCTCTCGGCCCTCGCGGTGTCGGACGATGGAAAATTCGTTGCCGTGGGTACAATGTTCTCGGGCAGCGTAGACATTTTAATAGCGTTTAGTTTGAAGCGGGCTCTTCACGTTGCCGGGGTGCACAGCATGTTCGTCACTGGGCTGGAATTTCTGCCTACGAAACTCGATGGTCCAGCTATAACCAGTAACACCGAAGCTGCCGTCGTCAGCATTTCGGTGGACAATAAAATTTGCATTCATAGTATTCCTTTTAGAAGTGAGTAACTAAGAAACATACAAAAATTATGAAGAATGGAATGATAAATGTAATTTTTGTTTCAGACACTTTACCAATTTGGCTGGTACTGATATTCATCGTAATAAGCATTTGCGCAGCTTTCGTTCTGTGCAGTTACTTGGGTATCTGATGCAAGAAAAATTTAAAATTTGCTAGCGTGATGTTAGAATTTTATTTGTGTGTGTGTGAAATGTTTGGATATAGGATAGCGAAGATGGAGAGTTGAGTTGAGTTCATGAGTCGAAATACGTTTGAGACGTGCCTGAATGTGCATTAACATGTATAGCGTGTTACTCGATTTACTGCCATCAGTAGGGAGCTTTTTACGCATGAATGTTTTTGCAAATTGTATTAATTGTATACAGCGATGTACAGTTAGGTAATTCACGAAATCTCGTAGGCACAAATGTTATCGGTTAGTGATTTAGTTCAATGTTTTGTCTCCTAAATGAGTTGTAGTCTGAAATTACAACTATAATTATTTTGAAAATTCAGTTTAAATAATTACATTCATGTCTGTGACTTGATTTGCCCATTCATTTATGTTTTGTCTAAAAGACAATGTTATTCGAGAAAATCACGTTATAGATTCTAGTTAGATACAATTACAATGATAATAACACAATTATTTTGTTGGTGTTTTATTCTGTTATGGTTACGGTTATATTCATGCTCATGATTTAGTTATAATGGACGTTTAAAGAGAGAACGTGTCTACAATATTGCTATTGTTATACCATTGTTCATTTAGAATATGTTGTAACGAGCGAAAATTACAAAATTATAATTTAAAATGAGTTTGGAGTTTCAAAAATTTTCAAAAATTTAATTGATCTCTTATTACTGAAAAACATCGACTTATGAAATTTATATTCCTTCTTATCTCTAAGGTTACGAAATTTATTATAATATATGTGAAAACTATTATCTAAATGAAATAAAATATTTTCTATGATTTTTTGTTCTTTACAGTAAAAGTCCCTTTGTATTCTTTGATTCATTGGGTAAATTGTACCGGTAAGAGTTTATAATTAAAATATTCTCGAAAATAAACATTTATGAAATCCTCAAAAAAACGACATATTTTATAGCGTTTTCGGGTGAATTACTCTCGATTTGCCCTAGATTTGCTCTGCGTCGTATCGAACTCCGAGGCAGAGCAGTTCGAGCAACATATGATCGTTTTTTCGTGTTCGAGTGGTAGCAGTGGTGTATTTGCCTCCTTGAATTATGGCGCGCATGTCTTTATGTGCTAGATAGTCAACTGTCATCACGTCAGGCACATATGTGACAGAAACGGCAACTTATCAAATTATTTTGAAAATAATTATTTCGATAACAAAATGAAGATCAATAGAGTTGTACTTGACGAATTACATTGCATGATTGAAACACCGGAGGGTGTTTTATGTGAAATAACGTTGGAACCCGTACGGAACATGAACGTCTATTTGACGTCAAGAAAAGGTAAAATCAAAAACTTTGTGACGTCAAAAAAACGTATACTCGACGTAAATTTGACGTCGAATAAATGTCGATTTCAGGTCGAAATGTCCGGCTGGAAGACGTCAATAAAACGTTCTCTTAAAACGTCAAGAAAACGTCAAATTGACGTATTTTCGACGTAAAATTGACGTCCCCTAATCCACAGCTTGAAACGTTAAATGAACGTCGAATAAACGTTTATTAACCTTCAACGCGCTTACAGTATCAT
>JABFQM010003168.1:0-12538 GCA_022816865.1 Zelostemma sp. ZL-2020
ATTTCTTTATTAATTCAATTCGTTACACATTTTTGAGGTTAGAAATTCTTTACGATTTCGAAGTAGCAACTTATTAATTACAGCATATTCGAAGGAAAAAATGTTGAAATTACATATTCAAATTCATTTAGTTAACTGAGTAGTTGAAAAATTTTTACGAGTTGCGAATTTCAGTGGATTCGGAAACATAATTTTCGTCTCAAATCAAACTAATTCCAATTTTCCGATAATTCTACTTTTTTGTTCATATAATATTACTAATATTGCACATTTTTTAACAGATGACTGCACTCATCACCCTGGCGAACCCGTATTCCACGACGCATACAAAATATGGCCCTGCTGTAACAAAAAGCGAATAGATTTCACAGAATTCCTGAACATCGAAGGCTGCACCAAATCTCCTCACTCGAACATAAAGCCCGCAGAACCAGTCAAAGCCAGACAAAAATCAGAAATCAATGAAGCGCTCGAAGTCCAGCCCCAATCCATCAGCAAAGCCCCCAAAGAACGGCCTCCGTTCGACACTCCGCAAATCACGTTGACCCCGAAAGTATCTCCTGCTGCATACGAACAAATCAAAAGTTTGGAGTCATCGGAAATCGCGAACAAGGACGAAACAACAATTTCCATAGGGCAAACTTGCAAAAATAAGAGCTGTAAAGCGACGTACAAAGGCCCCGAATCGAACGACGAAGTTTGCGTTTACCACCCAGGTGTTCCCATATTCCACGAGGGCATGAAATATTGGTCCTGTTGCCAAAAGAAAACATCGGATTTCACCATGTTTCTAGAGCAAGTTGGGTGTGACCGAGGTCAACACGTTTGGGTTTCGAAGGTATTTTTTTGAAAGTATTTTTCTTTGACTGTGTGTACATAGTTTTGTCGGTTTTCAGGATTCCAGTGCGAAAGTGCAGTGTCGAATGGACTGGCACCAAACAGGCTCGAATGTAATTATTTCCATCTATGCCAAGAAGTACCTGCCGAATTCATCGTCGGTTAAATTGAGTCCCGTGAGACTGACGGCGAGCATTTACTTCCCGGAATGGAAATCGAGATACGAACTCGACATAGAATTGAACAAAGTAAAGAACGAGTTTTTCCGTCTACGTTTCAGATTTTTGTGTACATGAAAATGTGTTTCAGGTGATCGTGGTAGAGAAGAGTGCGGTGAGCATGACTCCGTCAAAGATAGAAATAACGCTGATGAAAAGTGGACCCGAGCACTGGCAGAGGCTGGAGATGTCGCGAAGGACGCATCAAACGCAAGCAGCTGAAACATACGAAGACACGATTAGTGCCGAAGTAGATTCCGTCGATCTCAGTGATTTATGATAAACGCGCAAAGCACAAAAACTGAATAGCTAAAACTACGTGCAATTGCATACTTCCCCGTATTTTTGTACACTCGAGTCTTGAACTTGTTGTGAAAGTAAAATAAAATGCAAGAAAAAAAGATGTTGAAATCTTCATTTTAATAAATATTTGTCTTGTATGGATGATACATAATATACCATGGAAGGTTGATATATTAAATAATAAGAGAGCGTCGAACCCTTGTCTACTCCCGTCAAAAATTACGATCGGAGATGGACATAATTACCAGCACATCGATAACAAATAAAAAAACTTGATAAGTCCTCATAGGAATCAATCGGAACGCACCATTTTTACATGTGTCCCTAAACTTGATTCGAAATTTTCAACGGGAATCTCACATGTAATCAAAATTGCTGTTATCGCTGCTATTATTAATTATTATTGTTATTATAAGTATAATTATTATTATTCATCGTGGTTTCAAAATGCCATCCACAACCACGAAATGTTTGTTTCAACTGCACAACTCAAATCAACAATTCGAATTATGGCTAATTTTATATCGTTCCAAGTGTGTGAGTGGAAAAGATCGACAATTACTTTACTTTTATATTTACAGTTGAATGTCGGTTATCAATAAATAATATGACGATGGCGATGCGAAGGCGATTGGAAATCGCACTTTACAAACTTGTGTCTTCATTTCTTGTCACTTTTGTACTCTCGCGTTCGATCTTAATCATAAGATAATGTACCCCCGTGCACTCATCAAATGAGTCACATTTTTCTTCCAAACAGTCATCATTTACATGCATTTGCAAAAGCAACCAACGCATTTTCAAACGATTCGCGTCTACATAAAATATTCGAAATCGGTTCACAAAATTTCTCTTCAAACTTTGCGCAATTTGTTTGTTTTTGTCGTAGAATTTGAGAAAAAATGCATGTAAGTACTCGAACCGTTTAGGTACACACTTAAAGAACGCAACGTAAAAACCTCGAAACATCTTTGGAAGTTTGGCGAATTAGCAACGAAGGAGGCATTTGCAATAACGGACCACTAATCCGTGAGATCAACGCTGTCAAACAATTTCGGCCGTTTCGTGGCACGATCGCGAAACTTAAAACTAATTAAAACATAAGTATAAGTACGATCAAGCGTTTCCAAGCGCACGTAACGACGTACCGAGTCCATAAATTTCCGAAGATCCCGCCTTTTTTTTGCATACGTTTATTGTCATTTGCAGTGGACTAAAAATGTACAACGTAAAGCTAAGCGAGATAAATAATCCTTACATATAAAGTCTTTAGAACGCGTTAAGCGGACAATCGCGATTCGTGTCCAAATTTGTGCTCGACTCGACGAAAAAACGAACAAAAGTAGGAAAAGAAATAAGCTCGTTACAAAGTTTAAGTATGAGAAAAAAATCTCGTTTCTCTAACTACGTTATGCAGGAATTGCATCGTACCGATAGAAAAAAAGTGTCTTTATGTACAAGTTAACAATCCTGCGCTCATTCATTCATCCACGCATTTTTCCGTTTCAGCCTGACGATAGTAACAATCGTATTTTCAATATCACGAGAACCAAATGGTGCAATTCGAGTCTTAATAGTAGAGAAATTGTTCCTTACTGATCAGCCTTAATTCGGAGTTCGATTCGAAATAATAGGTAATAATAACAACGTCGTAGGAGTAATCATACAAAAATAAATAAAGCCGTAAAATAAGCCGGACTCGCCGAATTTGGCCTTTACAACTGGGCGAGATAGCGATTATGAAATTCAGCGAACCGAGGACAAGCACTGCCAAGATCAGGTACGTTACGTATAACTCATTTCGCGGCTCGTGTCACTCGGAGAATTTGAGCTTTCGCTAAATGAAGTTTTTAGTCTCAGGAAAGTAACAACCATTATTATGTACGATATAGTGGCCCACGCAAATGCCCCGGTGGGAAGAAACATTTCAGCCCTCGTCGCTTGTAAATTTGTCGATCGATAGCCAGCTCACATCTCTCGCAAATGCACACAATTGTTGTCTTTCGATTCGAAGGTAAAAGCTTTTCGCTTCTTTACAAATTCCAATTTATCCGTTGGCGTACAAACTTTTGAAGATGTGAGCACAAATAACAATGAGAAAGACTTGAATTTGCCATGTGCAAGGAAGATCGTCGACAATCGCAAAAACAGGAACTGGGTTCGGTCATTCGAACCTTGTGCATGTACAATACGTTTTTAACAATCGCAACTCAAACTATCGAACATTTAAGCGAGCGTAAAAAGTTTCGATATCGCCGTCGACTTCGAATGTAAAAAGACCGAAATATTCTCCAGGCCGAAATTTTTTATGCTCACTTGGATAATTCATTCATTACACGGATAACTACGTGCGTTAATTAGATTTGTGCTCACAGAATCAGTTGTTGACTAGTTCGATTGATCGCGACATTGAATTACAAAATTTAACTTGCTCGACGATGACATAATTTCAAGTTCGCAACTGATGAAAAAGTTTCTTCGAGCCGAAAAACGCCATCTCGTATTTACAAATCGCTAAAGGTGCAAAAACCATTCGACACAATCGCAATTAAGTTTTGACAGTTGAAGAACGCGCCGACGAATAACGTAAAAAAAAACTTCCTTGACATTTTCTGTGTGCTCTTGAATGTTTCTTATGCAATGTAAGTAGGAACTTTAAAAAATGAAAATTTCGTAAACGAAATTCGGTTACGGATCAGAGTTTTTTAACGACAAAGATATCGATAATTTGTGCATTAATTGTTATGAATTTTAGAATTAAAAATTCTACGAAAAGACTAGAAGAGCGGAAATTAATTTCAGGGTTTCGAAATCATACTCGATGGCGTTGCAAATAAATTACCGACTTTTACTTCGTCTACCAATAAGTGACGCTCTACTGGGGGATGTTTTTCAAATTCTTACAAGTTAGATTCGACTCCCGGTCAAAGTCTTCATTATCCTGCGTATCGTTACTTCAGTCATTCAAAATTTCAAGAATATACCCTTTTATCACGATCAAAGTGTCCTCCATATTTAATAAACGACAAAACAATCATTGCTTTCAGAGATAAAGAATGCGAAAAAAAAATTCGGTCGACATGAAAAATATGTGCGTAAAAATCCAGTAATAATTTGTGCCTGATTTTACTCCAAATGCTTCAAACCGTGGAAAAAAGCACTCTTAAAACATGTTTAAAAAACTTTAGGAAAACGAGAAAATAAAATCTTCACAAACTCAGTGCAAAGGCCAAAATTTAAGAACAAATTTTCCGAGAATGCTACGATTTCTCTGATTATATTTGTAAATGAAGCAGCTTCATTATCCCTAAAAAAGCCATCTTTTCAGGGCTTTTTTATGCTCCGGTGTGTGTGAGTGTGTGTGTAAGTTCTTTTTCAGGTATAACACTTTTACGCTTCGGTGGACGCGATCAGCGAACCCTTAGGCGTGTACGCTGTCGCGTTGGGATCAAGATTCGAAACAGTACAACCCGGACAAGAATTGTCGCTGATGCGAAGCTTGGATCCCCCGCGAACGTCGTTTCCCAATCGAAGCTTCGACGTCGCGCACGTTGGAGTCGAGCTGAAAGTGTCCTGCGGCATCACCGCCAAATCCTGCGCTATTTTCGCCTTCAGTATATCGACCTCTTTTTCCTGTGACCTTATTAAACCTACGAACAAATCGATACATTCAAAGACAAAACCGAATCATTAAGAATCGCATCAATCTAAAAAACGTACTCTCTTTAATTTCGAGTTGACGTTTGGCCTCGCCCAGCGCTGAAAAGAGATCGAGCTTTATACGATTCTCAGCGCTAAGATTTTTCTCCAGGTGAGTATTTTTATCCTGCAAAGCACTCAGTGCCCCCAATAAAATCTCCGATTCGCCGTGGTTCTCCTTACACCGCGAAACATCTTTCTCCAAAGAATTACACCTAAAAATACATTTCCAATTAAATCCAACAACAGAAGACAATTAATCATTCAGTGATAAAAGACCTCCCAGTTAATTACAATTTCAGACAAACTTAATCAATAATCATGTCTAAAAATAAAGCTAGTTTTTGTGAGAAAAGCGAGACAAGGAGAATTACTTGTCGTCCTTCAATTTCAGTTCCCGTCGCAAATTTTTGAGATCTTGCTCCATTTGAGCCCTGCGACTTTTGCAAGCTTCGGTGCATTCCTGGCGAACTATCGAGGGCTGCGTTTGCAAGGCCGATCGCGCCTCTTCCGCCGCACGACGAGCCCTCCTCTCAGACATCAGAGAAGTCTCGCAAGCTGTGCGCTGCTTGCGCTCCTCTACTATTCTTTTCTCCAGGGACGACATCGCCTGTTTGTCTATTTGCCTCGCCGTCATCATTCCATTAAGCCTGCAAATACAAAATTTTCATTACACCTTCGAATGGCATTTCGTCGGGGAGAAACTGACTTGCTCTGCAACTGATCGTTCTCGTTTTGCAGCTGCTGAATATCGCCTTTGGATTGACGATCGCCGCTAAGCAGCGTATTTACTTGAGATCTCAAATCCTGCTCCATTTGTCGGCTCGATTGCAAGTCACTTTTGATTCGTTTCAGGTCTGTTTCCAACCTGCGACACACCAGCAACCTGTTCGAAAAACATTCCTCGTTTTAGTAAACATTACATGAATTTTATCGTCTGTAACTCGCACTTTTGGCAATATTCGTCCTGCTGTTGCTTCTGTTGTTCGGCCATGACATCGACCGTGGATTTGACTTGGCGATTTTTGCGCTCGCTTCGAGAATTGTGCATCGTAGTCGACGAGTCTTTGCTCTCCTTAACGTTATTCCACTTGCCGGACGTCGATCCGTTTGATTGTGCTTTCACGGCTGCTCCGTTTTTCATGCTTTTCTCCTTCTCGACCTCGTTCGTGTCCAGATCGTTAACTGAACTACATTTCAAAACAGAAAAACCTTTTAAAAATGGAAATAACGCGAGCGAAGATGAAGTACAAGAATAAAGAAAACGTTGGCTTGGTAAATTCGGGGTTTGAAGAAACCCACCCGATTCTTTCGATAAATTGTAGATCGGTGGAAGATATGGTAGTGCCGTTGGTGTGAACGTATTTTTTATCGCTTTTCTCGGAATGCGAGCCACCTCCGGCGTTGCTTATTTTGTTGGACTGCTCATCTTGCTTTTCACCCTTATCCAGCGACTTTCTGTGGTTACTTTTGGCGCTGACACTCTGTGACTGTGACATGAAATGCGTGCCACCATTGTGCACAATCCCATTTTGCAAACTCGTATCGGAAGCGTTGGTGTTCCCTAAAAAAATTAAAATTTCGTCATTGATTCATGTCTCTCCCAAATAATTTTCTCGGAAATGACAAAGTAAATACAAATGACCTCTGCTTTTTTCCGGACTCGGGTTGTACTGTGTGCTCGTCCTGTGAGGATGCGACTTTATGTGTTGTTCCAAGGACGACGAAGCCGCGCCGAGCTGTGACGTTTGCAGCTGCTGCGCCTGCGACTGAATTTGTTGCATGCCTGGAGATTGTTGCTCTATTGGCAATGCTTGTTGCAGTAGCTGAAAATAGAATTCATTTTCCTTCGCTACATCTTTTTGCTTTCTCTGAAAAAAGAGAATAACATTACAAACTGCGATTTATTATAATCCTTGCGCGTTTCGAGCAACGCACCTGTCTGATTCTGTAGCCGACGTAACTCTTGAAGCCAAATCCTAACGTGACTACAGGATAGCCGATGCTGTAAAAAGACACGAGATTTTAGTACCGAAATCATCGACTCTTGTTGAATCGTTTGTGTTTTCAAGTTGTTTACCAATGAGCAGCGAATGGCCTACAAAGATCCAAATGAAACGGCATATGACGCAAGTCTTTTAATCGAACTGCCGCCTCTATATATAAAAACAGCAGCCACAGCATCACAGTTGGCAAGCACACGCCTTTGTCTGAAACCATCGAAATCATTGATTCTCCATCGACGTTCTTGGGAATTCTCGCTCTTTCCCAACATTACCTGTGTGCCAAACGTACTGGACCCATACATATGTACTGGCAGCGAAGAATAACCAATGTACAGGGATAAAAAAGAAACAGATCATGTCTGAAGTGAGAGCGATGCAAATAAAAAACACCGAGAAGGCCTGGAAAAAAAAACCATCGATTAAAACCAATTCGAACGTGAAAAAATGGGAAAATGTCACTCACCAGGCCTTGATATTTGAAAGAGTCGTAAACGCTTCGCAGCAGTAGCCAGAAAGGCCACAGAAATTCAAAACGAAACTCTAAAATGAAGTCTGCTAAAATCACCATGACCCATAGAAGTAGAAACTTCAGGTACAGCAGGGTACTGAAAAAAAAGAGCACATTTTTCAGTTTCTTCGATTTTCTCCCGAGGATTCGAAATAAAAATGCGAAAAAAGCGATGAATTTCGCGGGGAAATCGGGGCTTCGAAGTGGGGGAAATGTTTGTCGAGCAACGCGAAAAGGCGAAAAGGAGGGAAACGGTGGATCGAGATTTACGAAATTTTTGGCGAATTCCGCTGGATTCGCGAGAGGAGGGGCGGGGAAGTCGAAAAAGAGAGCGCGGTCCAAGCGGATGATCGAGTTTTTGGTTATTTTTAAGATCGGCCATTGCCTTGTATACGCATATGGCGACGAATGTGTACCTTCCGTAGATTCCCTCGGTGATCTTGTTGCGTTTCAAAGGCCTCCGGAGCTTGCCGCACTCGGCATTTCTTCTCTTCATATTCCCCGACTCTGTCACCACTACGACACAACGTTATTCGCGACGCAACACAATGGAAAAAATGATAAATCGCGTCTAAAATACTATCGCGACACACACTATCGTGCACTATCGGTCTCTTTTGTTGTCATTCGTCTTGGACTTGGTGGTCTTGACCGCTCAGGTCTGAGCAGGCCTGCGCTTGCCTGCCGCCGCCGCGCTCGATTGGCCCGCCAATCAACTATTCGCAATTCCCGGCGCGGGAAATTCGCGCACGCTTTATTATTTTTTTTCGAAGATTCTGTTTATTTCTATATTTCTTTTTACGGGAAATAACGAAACATGCACTCTTCTTTTAAAGATTTCAGTTCAAAATCAGAAATGCTCTTTTTTATTAAATCAAATATTGACACTTGCATTTATGAAAATACCACAATACCTTTTTTACGAAATATGTATACCGTCTCAAATGCTTCTATCATAAAGTATCTTCTTCCTTTTTCTTCCTGTTTCGTAATATATTTTTTTCAAGCATCGATCTACTTTTGCAAACTCGAATAAAAAATACGAAATTTCAAATTCCTGCCATTTTGTTCGCAGCGCACTCTTCCGGAGCTTCGCGCTGTCAATACTATTTACATCCCCCCCTCCCGACTTTGACAGTTTATCTGTCGAAAAGTACGTTACAAAATGAAGCGTTGATTATGTTTAAAACTCCTTAAACATTTTTAACGTTCAAAAACATGTATTTAATACAATGAAATTATGTTTAAGTCGAAGTCACGCGGCAAGCGTAAAAAAATTGTCAACCGCAGTGAATTAAATATCGAAAAACAACGTGTTTGTGACAAGCATGTCAGCGCAGATGACAATTCTCCCGATAAATCATGCTTCAGTTCGCCATCTAATTTTCAATTCGAATCCAATTCGACTTCCGAAGCTCAAATCGCACTCAAAACTCAGGATAAGTGCAAATTGTCGCAATGGGGATTACCACGAATCATTTATCAGGTTAAAATAACAACTTTTCATACAATAGATCGATTTCATAGATCACGAACTGTCACAATGTTCAATTTCTCGTTTATTTTAAGTGCCACCTTTGATATCACGGAAATAAACGAGAGTTGTTTGAAAAAAATACGGAAATAATGACATTTTTATTGTTTTTTTAGAAATACGAGGCTCGAGGAATCATCGACATGTTTCCCTGGCAAGTCGAGTGCCTCGCGAATCGCAAAATACTCGAAAAAAACCAAAACCTCGTATACTCCGCACCAACGTCGGCAGGAAAAACTTTGGTCGCTGAAATCCTCATGTTAAAGACGGTCGTGGAACGTCGCAAAAAAGCGATATTTATTTTACCATTCGTGTCCGTTGTTCGCGAAAAAATGTACTACTTTCAGGTAATTTAAAAACGCTGCTGACAATTAAATTGTACATGAAAATGCATTAAATATATTGTTGAAATTGCAGGACTTGTTTTCCGATAGCGGAATCACAGTCGAGGGATTCATGGGAAACGTAGTTCCACACGGAGGATTTTCCGCTGTACACGTAGCGATAGCAACCATAGAAAAAGCAAATTCCATAATAAATCGTTTGACGGAGGAAGGGGAGTTGGAGAAACTGGGAATTGTCGTGATCGACGAGTTGCATCTTTTGGGGGATCCGAACCGCGGATATTTGCTTGAACTACTTCTCACCAAGTTGAAATATGCGGCGATGAAGTGCGTGAAAAGATTCACGTCGAAGCTGCTTTTATTCTCAATTTTATAATTTTGTTAATAGGATGGAAAATGTGAAAATTCAGTTGGTGGGCATGTCTGCGACTCTTCCGAATCTTCCTACCCTGGCGAAATGGCTGGACGCGGAACTGTACAAAACCGACTACAGGCCAGTCCCACTCTCCGAGCATTGCAAAGTACACCGCCATAACGATACCACGAATTAAAATAAAAGAATGTTGATACTAAACAAAGTTAATTTTACAGATCGGCAATACGATATACAACGCCCAACTCGAACCCGTGAGAACGCTGCCGACATTTCCCGAGCTGAAATCCGACATAGATGACATTATTTTGATGTGCGTAGAAACGATCGAAGGAGGCCACGGAGTGCTGATTTTTTGCCCGACGAAAAACTGGTGCGAAAAGTTGGCTCTTGAAATAGCAAGCACGTTCATTAAACTGGGTACGCGAACGTTTCCACGGAAAAAATGTCAGATTCATTAATTCTCGTTCTTCTTTAGGTCACTCGGAATCACAACTCGGCAAAGTTCTCAGGGAACAGTTGGACACCACGGCGATAAAGGAAACTTTGGAACAGCTGAAACGCTGTCCCATTGGTTTGGATAAAGTTTTGAAAAATACCGTCTCTTTCGGGGTCGCTTTTCACCATGCTGGTCTTACCATGGACGAACGCGATGTAATCGAGGGTGCTTTTAGGTGCTCTACATCCTCTTCCAAATCCATTCACAATGCACACGTTTCCTAATCTTTATTCCATTCTTACAGAGCGGGTTCTCTGAAAGTTCTGACAGCGACTTCAACGCTAAGCAGCGGGGTCAATTTGCCTGCCCGAAGAGTAATCATTAGATCGCCAATGTTCAATCGTCAAGTACTAGATACGCTAGTTTACCGGCAAATGATGGGACGCGCTGGTCGCATGGGCAAAGACACCGCTGGTACAAATTGTTCGCTCCGAGGAAGAATTTCCCAGAACAAAAATAACGTATTCTTCGTATTTCAGGGGAAAGTGTTTTGATCTGCAAGCCGAGCGAAAGGTCATCGGCGGAAAAATTGCTTTCCGCCCCCCTCAACGCGATAGAATCCTGTCTCGAGGGTTCGGGTAAATTTCTCCGAGCCCTTCTTGAAGCGGTCGCTAGTCAAGTCGTGAGGACATTCGAAGACCTGGAGCTTTACATGAAGTGCACGTTTGCCGTTGCGTGCGATGAAAACAGCCTGCGAGAGTCCGTGCACGACGCGATGAAGTTTTTAATGAAGAATGAGTTTTTAATGTTAGTTTTTAATGTTAATTTATAAGAAATTGTTCGATTGAATACTGATTGATTATAATACACAGGCTGGAGAAAACGCAGTTGGAAGGGCACGAAGAAACGCATCTCGAGGCGACCCCGCTGGGAAAGGCGTGTCTCGCGGCCGCGGTTTCTCCGTGGGACGGTCTCATATTATTCGAGGAGCTGGAAAAAGCGAGGAAATGCTTTGCCCTGGATACAGAGCTACACATTTTGTACCTTGTAACGCCGTACGATTCCAGCGGTCAGATCGGGCAAATTGATTGGATGGTTTTTTTGGAAATGTGGAAGAGCATAACGGAAAGTGAACGCAGGGTCGGGAAACTTGTCGGCGTCGAGGAAAGCTTTTTAATTCGCGCGATGAGAGGTGCAGCCAAAACTGGGAAGCAGGTACATTTTGTTTGCCTTGTCTCAATCGGAATAATGCAAGATTTTTCTTTCCTTTTTTAGATGAACGTTCATAAACGATTCTACACTGCGCTAGCACTCCACGATTTAGTCCGCGAAGTTCCACTGAGCAAAGTTTGTGCTAAGTATAATTGCTGCCGGGGGCTGCTTCAAAGTTTGCAGCAATCTTCCGCAACGCTTGCTGGTGAACATTTCGACGCTTGCTGACTTCCAAAACCAGTTTCCCTGTGTAATAAAGTTTTTGGTTTAGGAATGGTCACTCAATTTTGTAAAGAGCTCGGATGGAGCTGCATGGAACTTCTGGTTTCTCAGTTCCAAGGCCGATTACAATTCGGGGTTTGCCGGGATTTGCTGGATTTGCTTCGACTGTCGAGTTTGAATGGCCTGCGAGCCAGGAGTTTGTACAAAGAGGGCATAAAAAGCGTCGCGGATTTAGCTACGGCTAATGAGCGGGAAGTCGAGCGCGCTCTGAACAAGGCCATGCCCTTTGAAAGGTAAAATAATTCATAAAATCATCGCCGAAAGCGATCTTGATGTTAATCCGAAAATCTGATTTTCAGCGCGAAGGATGACAATGAAGGGCTCGAAGCAGAGGATTTGGAAAATCCGAAAATCAAAACTATATTCATAACTGGTCGGGACGGTTTAACCGCTCAACGAGCGGCGCTGATTCTGATTCAAGAAGCCCGAAATTTGATCAGGGTAAACCGAAATAAAGTTTTGTAACGTGAAAAATAAACACCATTTTTGACTGTACAATTTTTGCAGGATGAACTGGGCATTCAAGGTTTGCAGTGGCAAAATTCAACTTCGAATCTTTCTCAGGAGGAAGCTCGAGAAGAAAGCAGCGCAGAGAAAAACCTTACGCGAAACGAAACCTCGCAGTCTTTAAAATCTCAGGACTCCGAGTCGTGGCTCGATTCGAAATTTGATGTCACGTTATTCGATTCATTTCGCTCCAACAAAAAGAATGAGAAACGAATCAATAGCGTGAAAAAGGAAGCTGCTGAAATCGGAGCAAAAGTCGAGGAAGTTTTGGAAAAC
>JABFQM010003169.1:0-12538 GCA_022816865.1 Zelostemma sp. ZL-2020
AATAGTCTTCCGTTTCGTACTTCTGCGAGCCCAGGAGTATCGCCTTTTGAAAAACCACAAGAAACCTCATTCATCGCCATGTTTATTCTCGATTTTATGAATAAATTGTCTATTTCATAATAAAACAGTTCTTTATTTCGCCAATTTAATCAAAAAACTAAATTTACGTTTTTAAACATTCGTGTACTTGTAAATTGCAATTGTGCTAACATCGATGCAATTTCAAATTATTGTTTTAAATTATTTACTTTGTTTATTTTCCTTTTATTTGTACAAGGGAAAAAATAAAAGGCTGTTTTTAGCTGTTTTTAGCATCAAAATAGGGGGAAGAGAGTCCGTTTTGCGAGAAGGGTCGACACTTGGATTTTGAGTTTCGCGGACTCGTTGCATGAGATTCCGATGCGTTTCGATACATTTCGATGTATTTCGATTAACCTCGATAACTCAAAGCCATCGATCATATTCGATTGATGTATCGAAATCTCCGGATTCCCGACATAACCTAAAAACTGTTTACGCGGCCGCACCGGATTTGTTGTTGTCACTTGACATACGTGGCCAAGTTTGTTATCACTCCTCAACTTCTCGTTCACTATTATTAGCTTTAATAACCCGCAAATAATAGAGTGAGGAAAATATATGGTGGAATAAATTTCGCAAAAGCTGCGAAGAACCCATCGAAATCCGACACGAATAATTTACGGATTTTGTAATTTCACCTTTGACAATTACAACAACCTCTAAAATGGTGAGTTCTATTTCGCGTGTAACCTTTTCTTTCCGTCAATTCCATTGAAAAGAATGCTTTAACCGATTGATTTTCAGATGGAAATCGAGTCTATGGCAAGGTACGTTTCGCCCGTGAATCCGGCTGTTTTTCCTTACCTTGCCCTCGTTTTACTGGGCATCGGAATTTTCTTCACCGCCTGGTTCTTCGTGTACGAGGTGACGAGCACCAAATTTACTCGAGACATTTACAAGGAATTGCTGGTTTCTTTGGTCGCCGCTATATTTTCCGGATTTGGTGTCCTATTTCTTTTGCTTTGGGTCGGAATTTTTGTCTAGGTAAGAAACACAACCAAAAACATCACCGATTCCACATTTTTCTAAGCGCAAACTATTCGTTTCAGTTTCATGATAAAATCGGAAGCAGCGAATACGACGGAGGATAAATAATCCCAGCACCGAGAAACAGCGGTACTCGAACTGTTAAACATCAATTTTTGAATAAAACTATCGAATGAATGCATTTATACCAAGTTAACAACGTCACATTTTATTTGAAAGTAATCGCCTTTGACTTTTCAGGTAAAAAAGAAGGCAAGAATTTGTCTTGATTATCACTGAATATTTATTCCTCTAAATGAGCGCGATAACAAGAAATAGAGATACATACATAATTTCTATTTAGAGAAAGAACACGATCAGAGCCAAACGTCTGAGCAACAAGTATTCGAGGCTTTTCTTCTCCTCAACAACTGCAATGACGCGTTTCGTTGCTCGAATTCAACATTCGAAAGCCCCTTGTTTTGTCAATCGTTTAACATATAAAAATAACAACAATAATAAATACTCGTGACTCGACCGAGTTTTCCATCGCATGCTTGTATGGCTTGAGCTGCCCGAAACAGGCACGATACATTTTCATTTAAATCTTCGAGCAAAGGTTATAAATGCTTTGTTAAAAAAAACGGAATCTACACAACTCGCTTCATTCGATATCTAATTGATAAAACGTAAATTTTATAGTAATAATCATAATATGGCTGCTCCGTAAAGCGATATGAAATTTCGGCGACTCGTCCACCCTCATCGAATACAAAAGTTGGAAAAAGAGCGCGGACGTCGCGTCCAAGTATGTACAAAAATTTAAGCTACGTACGATCTACCGAACGATCGTGAAATCCGTATCACAACTCTACTCGCAAAAATGCAAGACAGGTATTTGCAAGCACCCTCGATTTCACAATCAACCTTACAACGTCATCTTATCATCTAAACTTTTTTTTTTACAGCGCCGACTATAATTACGCTACGAGATTGTCTCGGAGAATAAACATCCCTCCGGAATTCGTGGAGTACAATAAATAGAGTTGGAAGAATTGAACCTCGACTCGCATCGACGTGTTATAAATATAATTAAGGAGGCGAACAACATTCTCTTCGACGCTTCGACGACGATTGCATAAAATAAATGCGCGAATTAGAGTCAACATCTTTATTTCCAAAAGTCGATGCATCAAACGTAAACCTCGCCTCGTTTGCTGGGGTTGGCATTGTTCCCGGAGTTTGTCGTGCTCGCCATCGTCGTCGTTAAAACGCAAGACGGGTTTACCGGCGAGCTAATCTTCCTCAAAATCAAAGCATCTACGGGAGGTCGAGGTTCCTCCGAACCGAAACTCGCCGTCCGAGTTCGCGTCCTCGGCCGTTGTAACATGGGATTTAACCTCTCGATGTTGAGGTTCTCCCGGTGATGCAAACCCGGGGATTGGGGTAACGAAGAACTCTGCTCTTCCTGAATCATAGCCGCCGGAGGACTCGGCAAAGACGTCGATCTTCTTTCGCGAAGGTCCGCTGTCACGATGTAACCCCCGAGTTTTTCCGGGCTCATTAAAATGGGAGATCGGTCGGTGAATCCGTCGAAGGTCGGCGAAGTTGTTTTATTGCCCTGGCTTTCTCTGGCTGTAAAAAAGCAATGAACAACACGTTATAATTTTATCACTTTCAAAAATCCAGGTGCGATTTCTCGATTTACCAGTGGAAGGCGACGACCGTTTTTCCCGATAAGTGATGCTTCCACCCCTGCTGCTTCCGCTTCCGCTGCCTTCTTCTTCGCTGGTGTTGACCTCTGTGAGAGTTGCCTGCATCGTCGGCATATCGACGCTTTGAATGCGAGATCTGAAGTTGGAAGAAGCCTGGGTCGTCGTGACAAGACCCAGCTCCGAGAGCTGGCTCATCGTGACCGGGGTAAAGGTCATTGGGCCGACGAGACCGGCGCTGGTCAAGGTCGGCGATAAAACGGCCTGGGCAAGCGCAGCTGTTCCCGGCTTCCCCGTCGCTGGACTTCCTTCGGCTTCCTGGATCGGTGACAGGACCTGCACCACCTGGACAACCGGAAGATCGGCCGGGTAGTGCCCGTTCATCGGGATCACCCCGACTACCCCGGCACCGATATTCGCCGCGTTGCTCGCTGATAACGCGAGCCGTTGTTCCCTGTCCATTACCTCCTTCGTCACGTCCGGCGTCGGGATTCGGGGACGATTTTTTAGGGAGACCGGCACTGGTTGCAGCTTCGTCAAGGTTCCTGTTGGAATAAAACAGTGGGTTAGTCTTTACCTAGAGATCCAAGATTTTCTTTGTTTTTTTCATTAAAGTAATCTTTGATATTCTTTTTTTCAGTGAGAAATGATTTTGTTACCTTGGCGTTCCACGCGTTGACTCCGCACGCTTTTCCGACCCACGAGACGATCGTAAAGCGACATTTTCATATTGGGATTGTTGGTCTGGGGTAAACCAGTTTCCGGACTGCTGTAAACGCTGTTGTGTCGGTTCCTGGAGAAGAATCCTCCGTTACTGCTGTACGTCGAGGAACTTCTCACGGAGCCCACTCGGGTTATTTGTCGCTGGAACCAATTCTTTCGTCGCTCCACCAGCGGGGTGTCCACGCTTTCCTGAAAACACAATAAATGTTTATAATTTGTATCGAGTGAATCGAAATGAATGAATGATGGAATGAAAAAACTCACGTAGTCGGCGTACATGTCGTCCTGGTGAGGTTTGCGGTGTCGTAGGCCAAACGTTTGCATGTTCGGGCCCAGCATCACGTTCGCGTAGAGCGCGTCGCTTTCTTTGACCTTGTAACGCTCCGCGGAACCCTTTGGTTCTTCCCTGCGGTACTGCTCGCTTGCGACCGTGTACGGTAAATTTTTCGGTACTTTTTCGTGCCAGTATTGGTCTTTAAGAAGCTCCGGGTGCTCCTCGTGCATTTCGTCCACGATCATGTATCCGGCCTGTAAATGTTTCGTCGTCAGATTTTTTGGAAGAATGGATTTACGTTGTTTTTTACCTTGATGTGACGGTCGATCAACCAGTTGAGTTCGAAGTCGTCGTCGTCCTCTCCGAAAGGGTTGATGAGGACTTCGGCTACTTTCAGCCAACCCACGTAAAAGCAGAACTGAAAGAGAGAAATGGAATTGAAATTTGCAGCTTGACACGAATCTTTATCAAGAATGACTAATATTTACAGATAAAAGAACTAGTTTTAAAATTCAATGACGTTTACTGATTGATTATTTTTGTTTCAGACGGTAAAATTACAAAAATTTGATGTCTACTTTAATGATAAAAAATTGAGGGGAAATGACGTACCTGGAGCGTCGTGAAAAAGGGGAAATACATGTCCGTCATCTCGTATTTTCCACCCGCCGCTTCGCTCTGCTCGACGAATTGTCGTCCCAGAAGAGCCGAGAAGAAATACGCGTAGAGGGAAAGTGTGACCACCTGAGAAAAAAGCAACAATAATAATGAAAGATGAAAAAAGCTGCGTTGTCGCTCGACGTATTTTTTTCGCGAATCTGTAATTTCTTATCAAGCAAGGCGCTTCTTTTTAATTACCTACGTCGGTCGAGCTCGTGCTTCTTTACGTAACTAGAATCCGACGTGTACAATCGCACAGATTCTCGAGGTTTACGCGAACGCGCGTGCATGAATAACGAACGCCGTTTTCCCGATAGACATGTACATTTTGCTTGAACTATCGCTCCAAGGTCGGAAAAGAAATGCAATTTCATTCGAAGAATCGCGAGAAAAATGCAATGAACTCGCATTTCAAAAATCGGATTCGCAACGTTTTCGGGAGAAATGAAAACGGCGAAGAGGGAGATTTTGAAAGAAAGAAATGAAAAAGATCTAGCGCGGGAAGAGCGATATAAATTTTCAGCGACACGTATCGTTACGTAAGCAAGTTTACAGGAAAAAAAAGTTTCTCGATTTCGCAATGGCCATTGAACAGCGGTTGCGATAAACTACGCCGAGCCAGGGCGATGTGCGCGGAACGCCAAAGGCGCAAGCGTGCCCGAGCGCGAGCCACGCTCTATGAATTGAGAACGTGCAAAGTGGAGATTAACCGTTCTGTAAACGCGATTTGTACATGTCCGTTAACCCGTAACGGAAATGGCATTTAACCGCGAGCTTGTCATTACATCGAGGTTTAAAAAATCGAGCTCTTCCGGTAGAGTTCGTCCTTTTGTAAAAATAAGGAACTGGGAAAGACGTTCATTTTCATAGTTGCCGCGTGATCTGGAAAAGCGCAAAAGTTGGGCACTTTTTCGTAAGGAAATCTTGGGAAATTATAAACTTTCAAGTAAAACACGGAATTTCGTCATATTTTTGTAGTTTTATTTTGTTATTAATCAATTCATGAAAAGGTTTTATCGAAGTTTTGGAAAATTATTAAAAATTGATTAATGCATTTTTCTGTAATTTTCCATTTTTTCAAATTTTCGCGCGCGAATGCCAGGCTATTATTTCGCTAATTTTTCGCGAACCCGTAAGAAACGATTAAAATTTAAACATCAAACATAAATTCACCATTTATGCAAAGCACAAATTTACGGTTTAATAATGCCGGCGAATAGACTCGAACGAAATGAATAAAAAAAGAGTAACTGACGTTTTATGCACTTTTAATTTGTCCGCGAGTTTTCATCCTCCGAGTGACTCGTATTTAATCGCTCGTTTTTCAACAAATCACAAATTACGAGAACGTTCTGGGAAACGATTGAAATTCGAATCGTAATGTTGAACAATCGTTTTTACCTGAGTATAGACGAGAGGAACACAAACGTTGTCGTAGCCAATCAGAGCCCCGAGTCTTTTACGAATGTCGCTGAGCTCGACTAGAAGAGTTTGCACCAAATGATCATTGGTGATCATTTGGTCTTGCCTCGCTCGGTTAATGATGTTTGTCGCCCATACAAGAGGCATCCAGTACTTGGACATTACGGCTTTTTTGTCCATCATCTCAAAGATCTTTTTTTCCGATTCCATCATCAAACCTGCAACAAAAAAGTCCGGAATTCCTAAATCCACGCATCACTCGAGATTCTTGAAAACATTCGATCTCTTGTTTATGGAAACAAATCGATGAATCAAATGAATGAGTTGTCCGACATCTTTTTTCCTTTTCCATTCAAACACTCGTTAAAAAGAATCCATAAACTCCTTTTTACTGACCGAGTTTCATTTTACGCAACTGTAATTAACGGAATAAAAAATTCCTTTCAACGTTGATAATAAACTCGAAAATCGATGTATTATTTTTGAAAAAGTTTACGCTTTATGGAAAAAGAAAATGATACATCGATTCGGCCAATCACAGTTGTTATTTTAACAAGGCGGATTCGAGATTCGAAAAAAGACGAACTCCAAATCGAGGTCTCGATTTTTTTCTTTTTTCTGCCTTACGATCTTGCAAAGGATGAGCAATTGAGAAAAGTCTTGGAAAATGGAGGAAGGCGTCGTCGCGGCGCCGCGAGAAATAATTGAAATTAGAAAGAAGGAAACAATTATTTATCGCCCGGAAAGTCGATTGTTACATAACGCAGGACGCGCTCCTGGCGACGCGTCGCGGAACCATCATCGGATCGTACAAATCCATGGAATCCGTGGCTCACATTCGGTTTCGCTCTCGACTGCAATAATCACATTCGATTAAATTTAATGATAAAGCTCATTAAAAAAAATCATTATACAACTCGCGGGTGAATATTCAACGATGAAAAAAAACTAATCGACAATAAAGAACAGACGACATTTAAATGTTCATCGACATCCTTGTAAGATTCGACGGGATCTCGGGAGAGCTTTTTTCCAACGCGTTCTATAAATAGAAAACGTGTTCTTTCTATAAATGCAAGTACGCTCGTATAATTAACGTTAATTGATACACATATTGCCCCAGGTTTCGTTTTCACGCGCGTCATGCTAATGTTCTGGTCCAGCTGAATTTTATTGCAATTGTAAACCTAAATTGAATTTGCCGCCAGTCTCGGTTGGTCATGACGACTGTCTTTGAGAACACATGTCATCTCTCTCTTACTCTCGCATAATAAAGCTATACATTAACGCGTAATTAGTTAATGGTCTCGCCGTTTTTATTAATCGATTCCCATCAAATTTAATTTCACGTAATGACTCTTCTCCCGAGATTTTCGAGCGCAAAGTATCGCGATTGATCAGCGGTTACGACGCTTAACCGAGTGCGCAAAACTTGATTTCCGATCCAAGTTTGTGCGGTCGATAAAGAGCCAATCGTTTCTGTGGTCGGGATTTCTGCATCTGTAGCCGTTAGAAATCGCGTTGGGGAAATCTCGAGATCACGTACACGCGCGTATGCATTGCGCGGGATCCGAGCAAAACGCGCTCGCGAGAGGGAAAGGGATTTCTTCTTTCGTCGCCTTTCGTCGTCGTTGACCTCGGCAAAGGTAAGGTCATTTCGATGTTTAAAAGGCAGGTGCTGCTGAGTTTTATACATGTACCGTTAGCGAGTCAATCAATCCTTTCTCCGTTCGGCGAATTTCAATTTTGTGGACTCAATGATTAGATTCATCATCGGGTCTAGTATTTATTGACCCAAGTGTTCGTAACCTTTTCACGGGTTCTTTACACGCAAAAAATCGGTTTTTTGGGTAATTTTATTAATTTTTACGGCAGCTTCATAGAATTTCGGTGTTTTTAGTTGCTTTTTTCTCCATTTTTATGACGATCGGGAAAATTAAAGGCGCGAAATTCCCCGAGGACTTGTGTTAATTTTCTCAAATTATTCGTCGTCCCTTGATGACGGAGTAGTTGAAAAATCACGCTCATGCACGGACCTTTTTTCAGCTCAGCGTTAAAACCTCGAAGCGGACGAAAAACTGGTTCCTCGGCCGGAGAATCTTTTCCGAGATCCGCATTGTCAAGAAGGAAAAGAAAAGGACACACGCGACGCTGAAGTGCCGGGGAGCGAGTGCTCATTTTACCCTTTTTTCAGTGCCGACGACCTTGCCGGCTTCGCAAGGATCTTTCCGTTCGTCGACCCCTCATCGGCGTGCCATCTCCGGTCTCGCTTCGATCCGATCCAGCAGTCGCTCGAGACGCGGCCGTAATTGAAATGACCTCTTCGTGCTCTGGGAAAAGGCCGTTTTTCCCGTCTTTTCTTCTCGCTTCGAGTCGGCCAACATACTTGGACGCAAAAAAGCGACGAAAAGCTAGTTTTTCCGAGGCTCCGGTGTAACGGGACACGCGATGGGCGCGGACGTCGATCGTCTAGCCGGCGCCTCGAAGAAGCCATCGCGTTGATTAGGAAACAAGGGCGCGATTAAAGACGAGTCTCGATTGTCAATGAAACAATGACTGCGATTTCACTATCGTTCGCCAATTGAATAAATCAGTGCCAAAGTCACGCGAATCACGGCAAGATTTTTATCTTCGCTCTCGATCGGGGTCAAGGCGGTCTCATCGGGCTGGGATTTTCGATAATCGCCGCGTGGCTCGTAAAAATAACGGGTTCCCAATTCCGGTATAATTAGCCACTCGGGAAATTACTTTCTTGCGAGCGGAGAAGCGAGTACGCTAAATATAGTAGCACTTGTAGTGTTTTTCGTGAGACCAGAATTGATTTAAAAAAACTTATTTGCTTGAATTGTTATCATTTACGTTCGATTTTCCATGAGAGAATGTTACCACAAAATCGCTGATTGTACAAAATTAAAATACAGCGAGTGAAAATAAACGAAAATCTCATTGAATAAGCGGCAAATTCCACGTTATATAATGTGTGAAATAGCAATAGTGACAGAAATTTTATCGATAAAATCGGATTATGCAAGAAACAATTTGCGAGTTGAAGTAACAAATAAACAAGATGAATGAAATTTAAAACAGATTATCTTCGTTTTCGACGCTCAAAAAACTATATTTTCTTCTGCAAAACAAGTTTTATTTATTCAACTCCAATTTTCTTTGAAAATTGAAAATGAAAACCTGCTTTTTTACACAATTTGAACCATTCTTCGATTCTTTTTCACGCCATCTTTTCCAGTCCGACAGAAATCCGCAAGCGTGGAATTCTGAAACTTAATTTCTCCCAATAACGAAGTCTTGCGCCGATGCAATCTTCATTTTATTCGTTTTCAAGTATACTTTCTAATCGCGCGTCTAGACTAAATAATAACATCTGCCAGTCAACGAGGCGAGTTTCAGACTAATTGCTCGTTTGAAAATCGCGCCGTAATTATCGACAAACGCAAGAAAAAAAGTGTAATTCGTATTCTAAATTTAGAACCGGCTCCATTACAGAAATCCTAATCCTCCGAGTACCGTTCGCGGAAGCTGCGCGTCAAAAGAGACAGGAAAAAGTGGAAATTATTCGGATCTTGGCGACGTCTTAAAACACCGATCAAATGCATTATTCATCAGACGAATCGATAATAATCGGCGATGGCGGAAACGTGATACACATGTGAAAACGCCGCGAGCCCGACGATTTACCCGGCTATTTTTGTAACCCCGCAGGAAGAGAAACCGGGGAAAAAAAGATGATCGCCGGTTGCGTTGCACGCGTGCCGCGTTCGCCGACTTTTTCCGCGTGCGCTGGCGCCGGTCGGCGTTCGTTTGAAAATTACCCAGGCGCGGTAAAAGATCGACTCGTCCTCGATCCCCGCATTTCCCCGAGGTTTTCTTCGTCCTTCGGCCCGCGATTTTCCCTCGTTCATCACCCCAGATCGAGCGCGCTCTTCTCCGAGAGTTCTATTTTACGCATTCGATTCTGCGCATCCCTTAATTACGTTTCGGCATTCTTCGCGCTTCAATTGTGCCAATGGGAAACTTTCGCCGATTCCGCACGATTCTGGACGAGCCCGTGGCGCTCGCGATTTTCACTCGCTCCTTTATTATAAGCATTTCGTATGATACGCCGGCGCCAGATTCCAACTTTCTCCGATGATTGGGGAAAGTATTATATGCAGAAACGCGATTATTTCGTGGACGAAAAAAAGCCGAGCGAGCTCGATGTAATAATGCATGTCAGTGCGCGTTCGCGGGAACTGATAAGCATCGCGATGATAACTAGCTCCCCCTCTCGTTCGAGACAATGACGCGAAATTGCCCCGATCGCGGCGACTTTAACGCGGTAAAATTACTGAAATGCCGGATATTTCGCATCCTTAATTGATCGTAATTTAGATACATTCCGTGTACGTCGCATCGTCCTTGCGGCCACGAAAGGACGATAATTGCCGAGGTCGCGAAATCTGTTTAACGATACAAGGAGCGCGTTGGCGAATGGCCAAGCGTCGCTAAAACAATTTCACAGTATTTCACGCGCATTTTTCCAATTAGAGCTAAATGCTTTGGATGAGAATAAACGTAACTCACTGACCAACGTCGACGATGTGCTGGAGCGTGGGAAATCTTTGCTTGACGCGTAATGATATCCGCTGCAACGTTATGACGTAAGCGAGGACCGCGTACCTCACGATATTTCGTCTCATCAAACGTCCCTTTTCATCCTGCAACAAAAAACAGCGTTTTCCCGCTTGAAACGAGCAATAAAATTTCATCGTGTGATAAAGCATCTTTACGCGCGCATTTTTTCAACGACATTAGACAAGAATGTGTAACGCTGTCATAATGGCATAATTTATTGCATAATATTTCATCGACAGCTGTGAGTAAGTGCTGCCGCTGAAACAATCGAGTCGCTTCTTTTCCGGAGATCGCGAAACGCATTTCTCTTTCGAGACGAAATTTTGGATTATTCCGGGCACGTTTTCCGCTTTCCCTGCGAAAATTTGTTGCGCCGCGTTGCATTTACTCTTTCTTTTTTTTAATTGCGTGGGTATTGTTGAAACTTGCGGTTTTGTGTTTTGTGTTGCGGTACCGCGGTTGCGCAGTGATCCGGTAATTATGGCAAACCGCATTTTTCAAATGCTCCGCGATGGTTGAAACCATCGAACTCTTCTTTTTTCATTTCGTAACGCTTCCCGCGCGATCTATGTATGGTTTATGCGCGCCGTCACGATTTACAAACTTGGAATAACAATTGATTTCGGAAGCTCGATTAAAGTCGATGCTAAGATATTTGTGAGAGGCAAAAATGCAAGCGTGTCGAGGCCACGAATTTCCGAGGTTTTACCGCCTGCCAAAGAGCTTCCTGTTTGTCGCAATAGGTATGCATAATTTTCGGGGAATTTCGAACTGACGTAAGTTTTTTTATCGAGCATGACAAACATTGGATTTTCTATAAAAGTGTATAAAAATACGAGTGAAAATAAATGCCGAGTTCAGAAATAGTGTACGGAAAAGTGATGCAATTTCACCGAATTTCAGATTCCATTAACGTCCAAGTGAAACTCGCGCTTGTGAATTGCGTGGGTCATCTTTTCTATTACCGCCCACGAAATAATTTTTCAGAAATTCCTTGCCGGGAGAAAAGATCGCTCATCACGAGTATAAAAGCGCTGATTTGTCGGGGTTTTTTGTCCGATGTTCGAAATAGATTATTACCGATCCCTCGATAATCAGCGATCACGCCAATCGATCATGGCAAATGTTGTTGAAAAGACATTACTCAATCGTTTGACACACTTCGAGCGTCATAAAAATGCAGATTCAGAGATTCAGAGTAGGCATTTTTTCATGAACGCTCGTTATCCGTCGTGAAGAAACCAGCATCAGCGAATTTCACATCCGCCGATCGAGTTTTAATGAAAGGCGATCGTGAAATTCCTTCTTTTTGTTCCCTCGAAATGTCAATCAAAGCTCGAGGGCTCGAAACGCAATGAATCAAACTTCGGTTTTCGCTGGCATTTTTAAATCATCGGAAAGAAAGTATGTTGAAAAGCTTCGCCTCGATGCGCGTGGCGTACTCAAACACCACCTACATAGGTTAATGACATCGAAACGTGTCACGGCGATTCGTCAATGTAATGATCCTCTTTAGGAAACGTTGATTGACACGTTACGATCGAAATAAAAAAATTCTAACGACGTTGCATCGGGATTTTGCGACGAAAAATGTCCAAATCCATTTTTGCACTAATTAAATTAACGTAATATTCACCTGGTTTGATTTATAAACATTTGATTTATTTACTTCTGTTTTGTTCGCGTTTTATGTTCATTTTCCTTAAAGTTAATGATTATATTTTATTTTCAAATAAACGAGATTATAATCAAGGTTGGGTAGTAACTTAACTTACCAGTTAAAAGTTAAGTTAAAAGTTGAAAGTTAAGTAACTTTTAACTTAACTTAGTTACTTTTTTCGGCTGTTAACTTGTAACTTAACTAAGTTGAAAAAAAACTGTAACTTTTAACTTTTGTATCGAGAAAAGTTAAGTTACTTTTCGATATTGAAATTGCTAAAAAACCACATGCGAATCTACGTTTTAAGAGCAAATTGTGTGAACCGAAGAAAAAAACTTTATCGGTATCTGCAAACTGAATGATCGGAATTATGAAGCAGCTTTGCTTTTAAAATTTAACAAATTTTTATGA
>JABFQM010003170.1:0-12537 GCA_022816865.1 Zelostemma sp. ZL-2020
GAAATTACTCGAAAATGAAAGAATGTACAGAAAAATATGAAAAAGTAACGAAACTTATAGAAAACTGCACAAAACTTCGTAAAACTACACAAAACTACAAAAAATATGAAACTACAAGAAATTACCCGAAAATTAAAGAAAGTACAGAAATATTGAAAAAAGTAACGAAATCTACATAAAAATGGCTCACAAAAACTTTGAAAAACTACACAAAACTACAAAAAGCATAAGAAAAAATCTGAAACTACAAGAAATTACCCGAAAATGAACGAAAGTACAGAAAAATACGAAAAAGTAACGAAACTCATAGAAAACCACACAAAAATTCGTAAAACTACACAAAACTACAAAAAACATAAAAAAATCTAAAACTACAAGAAAATGACCCAA
Source organism: Zelostemma sp. ZL-2020 (assembly GCA_022816865.1). Taxonomy (NCBI): domain Eukaryota; kingdom Metazoa; phylum Arthropoda; class Insecta; order Hymenoptera; family Platygastridae; genus Zelostemma; species Zelostemma sp. ZL-2020. Next base: position 391 of record JABFQM010003170.1, read on the forward strand.
AAATGAGAGAATGTACAGAAAAATATAAAAAAGTAACGAAACTCATAGAAAACTACACAAAAATTCGTAAAACTACACAAAACTACAAAGAACAAAAAAATCTGAAACTACAAGAAATTACCCAAAAATGAAAGAAAGTACAGAAAAATTGAAAAAAGTAACGAAATCTACATAAACATGGCTCACAAAAACTTTGAAAAACTACACAAAACTACAAAAAGCATAAGAAAAAATCTGAAACTACAAGAAATTATCCGAAAATGAAAGAAAGTACAGAAAAATTGAAGAATGTAACGAAATCTACAGAAAAATTGCTCACAAAATAATTCGAAAAACTACACAAAACTACAAAAAAAAGTAAAAGTCTGAAACTCCAAGAAATTACCCAAAACTGAGAGAAAGTACAGAAAAATACAAACAAGTAATGAAACTCATAGAAAACTACACAAAAATTCGTAAAACTACACAAAACTACAAAAAAAATATGAAACTACAAGAAATTGCCGAAAACTGAAAGAAATTACAGAAAAATACCAAAAAGTAACGAAATTTACGTAAAAATGGCTCACAAAAAAGTCAAAAACTACACAAAACTACAAAAAAAGTAAAAATCTGAAACTACAAGAAATTACCCAAAAATGAAAAAAAGTACAGAAAAATACAACAAATAACGAAATCTACATAAAAATAGCTCACACAAAAATTTAAAAAACTACACAAAACTACACAAAAAAAGTAAAAATCTGAAACTACAAGAAATTACCCAAAAATGAAAAAATGTACAGAAAAATACAAAAAAGTAACAAAATCTACATAAAAATGGCTCACAAAAAAAATTAAAAAACTACACAAAACTACAAAAAACAAAAAATCTGAAACTACAAGAAATTACCCGAAAATGAAAGAAAGTACAGAAAAATTGGAAAAAGTGACGAAATCTACATTAAAATTGCTCACACAAAAAATTTGAAAAACTACATGAAACTACAAAAAAAAAAAAATATGAAACTACAAAAAATTACCCGAAGATGAAATAGTACAGAAGAAAAAAAAGTAGAAAAAGTACGGAAAAATTCTAAAAAATAACGAAATCTACATAAAAATGGCTCACAAAAAATTTGAAAAACTACACAAAACTACACAAAAAAAGTAAAAATCTGAAACTACAAGAAATCGCCCAAAAATGAAAGAATGTACAGAAAAATACAAAAAAGTAACGAAACTCATAAAAAACTACACAAAACTACAAACAACGCAAGAAAAAATTCAAAACTCTAATAAATTCCCTGAAAATGAAAGAAAGTACAGAAAAATTGAAAAAAGTAACGAAATCTATAGAAAAATAGCTCGCAAAAAATTTGAAAAACTACACAAAACTACCAAAAACACAAGAAAAAATCTAAAACTACAAAAAATTACCCACAAATGAAAGAAAGTACAGAACAATACAAAAAAGTAACGAAACTCATAGAAAACTACACAAAAATTCGTAAAACTACACAAAACTACAAAAAAAGTGAAACCACAAGAAATTACCCGAAAATTAAAAAATGTACAAAAAAATACAAAAAAGTAACGAAATGTACATAAAAATGGCTCAAAAAAATTCAAAAACTACACAAAACTACAAAAAACAAAACAATCTGAAAACACAAGAAATTCCCCGAAAATGAAAGAGAGTACAGAAAAATTGAAAAAAGTAACGAAATCTACAGAAAAATGGCTGACAAAAAATTTGAAAAACTACACAAAACTACCAAAAACACAAGAAAAATCTGAAACTACAAAAAATTACCCAAAAATGAAAGAAAGTACAGAACAATACAAAAAAGTACCGAAACTCATCGAAAACTACACAAAAATTCGTAAAACTACACAAAACTACAAAAAAACAAAAAAACGTGAAACCACAAGAAATTACCCGAAAATTAAAAAATGTACAAAAAAATACAAAAAAGTAACGAAATCGACAAAAAATGGCTTACAAAAAAAATTCAAAAACTACACAAAACTACAAAAAAATCTGAAACCACAAGAAACTACCCGAAAATGAAAGAAAGTACAAAAAACTACACAAAAGTAACGAAAACTACACAAAAATTCGAAAAACTACGCTAAAACTACAAAAAACCAAAAAATATCAAAATTCGAATAAAATTTCCCCCCCAACTTAATTCCAATACTCCGCCATGTTAAACGCACAAAAAGTTCAAAAATCCAAAAATCACAAACTGTCCCCTCATCAAAACATCGATAAAAAAAGCATAATTACGAGACTCGTGTTAACTTCCGAATAAAAGTTGTCATCTTCCGCATTCGGGTCTACAAACTGCAAAAACAAGAAAAACCAGACATTTCAAATCCCTCCTCCCCCAAAATCGTCGCGATACACGAATAAATGCGTCAAAGTTACCATATAACTCGGGGGCTTACTGCAGCGCCCCCTCCACGGTGGCCAAAAGCACAAGCCCAACAAATACAAAGAAAACATGGCGCTCTTAACGAACGTGCTGAAAAACGGTTTCTTGAACGCCGCTTCCGCGTAAATGTACTGCGAAAGAAAAAGCAACGATACCCATGAGAAACCGGGGCCCGAAAGCTCGAAAGCCGAGCCAATTTACTTTGGTGAAAGCGGAGCTCGAGACCCAAATTATGTCGACTAAAAGCAGCACCAACAGTCCCAAAACGAGCCTTTGGGACTTGTTCATCATCGCTGCTAATTTGTGCGGATCCTCCGTCATCCTTTGTAGCTGTTGTTGTTGCTGCTGCTTCCGTTGCCTCAACTCGACAACGCAACTCATTTATCTTTCATTTACCGCACGAATACATCGTACCCTGATCATTTTACGAACGCTTTTCTTCCGCGGAATGCGAGAATTACGGCTTTTTCGGTGTTGGCGCGAGCCTAGAACGCACTTGTGCTCTAATTACGCGGCCGCTGATGTTACATTTGTCATATTGTTCGATTATTTATCTGTTTCGATAGGTGTGGAGTGGTATTGTTTGCTTGTGTTGCTGATCAGCACCAGTCACTGCACCGATTCTGTCTTTATCTCTCTATCTCTCTCTCTCTCTTTTTCCGCGCAGCAGCTGATCAATCAGAACCACCTTGCAAATAACAAATCTCCGTGCAAACAAGTAATGTTTCCTTTTTTTCACAGTTTTTGGTGGAATTAGAAACGATCATTCATTTGGAAGTCATTTTTTCATCGGAAAAAGAGAAAAGAGAGAGATGCCGTCATTCTATCGAAATACATCGAAATCGGGGATTTCGAATTTTCGTTCCGGGGAGAATCGATTTAAAACATGTTTTCTCGAGGAATTGACAAGTTTTAGCATAAAATTATCGGCTTTTCTGTGATTTTTATGTATTTTCTTGGGAAATGTTTGTCGCGCGGTAAAATCCAGCCGATGTTTTTGGAACTGGACGCGTTCGCGGTTCGCGCGCGACAGAGAGAAAGAGAGAGAAACAAATACCACAACCAAACGCAATTTTTTCTCTCTCTTACTCGAAAAAAGGTTAGAAAGAGAGAGAACTCGTCCGCGTTCTCTTTCTGTTTCAGAACGCATCGTTGCGAACGCGCCTTTCGAAATGTGTATCGCAAGTGCAACGTGGTAGTCGACGCCGACTCGATAAATACCCACCAATGCGTCATTTAAGATAATAAATAATATCATAGTAACAATGAAAGACTGTATCGATAACTCACGGCGATGATAATGCGTTTCTGAAATTCGGTGAGTTTTTCATTCCGAAAAAAAATACATCGCGTACACTCGAGCCGGTCATGGACTCATAGCCTATAATTTGTTTACTTTCGCGGAAAATGTGAGCTGAATTATTTACATTTTCTCATTTCAGGGGAAAAGGGTATTATACTTGTACTTGTATTGTTCCAGAATTGAAAGAGAGATACTTTTTTACGAGCCAAAATGACGGATCAGACTGTCATCAGCGTGGGCATCGTTGTTTTTTTGGCTGTTGTTTTCCATTATTCGCTCCACCGGATCGAAGAAGGCCACGTTGGGGTTTATTTCCGGGTAAGCAGAAAACCATAAACTACGAAAATTTACCATTTTTTCGTAGTTTTTGGTATTTCCCTGCCATTTTTCGTGAGACATTTCCGTTGGGAAGCGCCCTCGAAAAATGGGAACAAAGGAAAGTCGATTTCGGGAAATTGGAATTTTCTAGGCGAGATAGAACGCGCAGTTCGTGTGCGGAAACCATTGTTAATTATGTATTAAACGCTACAACACAACGAACTTGGTTCAAATGTGATCAATTTTTTGTTTTGGAAACAAAAATGTTGAAAATGACAGGAATTAGAAGTTCTGGTCGCCATGACAGGAATTTCAACAATGTTTTTCCTGCTGACGTAACAGTAAATTCTCGCATTACGAATTGTGGAATTTTCGGACATGATGCTCTTTTCGATGGAATATAAACTTGTCCATCTTTTCTACTATCGACATTGTATTCCAAAGTTCGTAATGAAGTAGAAAGATTCTGCCAGGGCGGCTTCCTCCGCTAGATTTTTTTCTCAATTTTAGAGGGTATCTATTTTGCAAACTTACGAAATACTGAATAATTCATCGAAAGGAAACGTTATTTTGAACAAAGGGTACAAATTTTCTACAAAAGAAAAATTCTTTTTATTCAATTCATGTATTTTTTGTTCATTAACGGTTCTCAAGCATCATAAAACGACAAATGAGGGTCTCCAGCATCGATCCCTGAAAACAAATTTCACGAAAATTCACTTAATCATGGAAAAAAACTGACCTGATTCATAATTTGACGTCCTGACGTTAAAATTTTCCGAATAAAAATGACGAATGGCCCTAGATTGTTTCCTCAATTTTAGAGGGTATCTATTTTGCAAACTTACGAAATACTGAATAATACATCGAAAGGAAACGTTATTTTGAACAAAGGGTACAAATTTTCTACAAAAGAAAAATTCTTTTTATTCAATTCATGTATTTTTTGTTCATTAACGGTTCTCAAGCATCATAAAACGACAAATGAGGGTCTCCAGCATCGATCCCTGAAAACAAATTTCACGAAAATTCACTTAATCATGGAAAAAAACTGACCTGATTCATAATTTGACGTCCTGACGTTAAAATTTACATAATTTATACATAAAAATGACGAATGGCTGCTCGCCAGGGAGGAGCTTTGCTTTCCCAAGTGAGCAATCCCGGATTCCACATGATGGTACCCCTATTAACAACCTACCGATCCGTCCAAGTAACCCTTCAAACGGACGAAGTGAAAAACGTGCCGTGCGGCACCAGCGGCGGCGTCATGATCCACTTCGACAGAATCGAAGTGGTGAATTTATTGGAATCAGGAAGTGGTAAAAAAACATTTCCAGCAGCTTCTTCTAAGAATCCGCGATTCCATTTGAATAATTTTCTCCTCGCGATCGCAGTTCACAACATGGTCAGAAACTTTACCGCGGATTACGACAGAACGCTCATTTTCAACAAGATTCATCACGAACTCAATCAGTTTTGTTCGGTGCACACGCTGCACGAGGTTTATATCGATCTTTTCGACCAAATCGATGAGAATTTGAAGAACGCGCTGCAGCGGGACCTGAACGAGTTGGCCCCGGGTCTTAGCATCTACGCGGTCCGGGTGACAAAGCCGAAAATTCCCGAGACCATCCGGAAAAACTACGAGCTCATGTAGGCTTTCTCTCCCCTAAACACACAATTTTCCGCATTTCCTCGAGTTTTATTGTCCTTTAGGGAGGGGGAAAAGACGAAATTACTCATCGCGACTGCGCACCAAAAGGTCGTTGAAAAAGATGCGGAAACCGATAGAAAAAAGGCCGTTATCGAAGCGGAAAAGGAGGCGCAAATAGCTGCGATTCAATACGAGCAGAAAATCATGGAGAAGGAATCGTTGCAGCGAATGGCGACGATCGAAGACGAGATGCATTTGGCGAGGGAAAAGAGTCGCACCGATGCTGAGCTTTATCAGATGCGCTCCAAAGCAGAGGCCAATAAGCTGCTGCTCACTACCGAGTACCTGGAGCTGCAGAAATTCGAAGCTCTCGCGAAAAATTCCAAGGTCTACTACGGGCAAGATTTGCCGAAAATGTTTATGTTCGACGCGATTTCTTCGCAGAACGTTAAGAAAAACTGAATCGCTGCTTTGTCGCTGTTCGTTTTTTTTGGGTGTAAATACACTTATCTGTACCTACTCGTAATACCAAATTTGAATAAAAATTATGAACCTATGTTTTTCATGCTCCAATATATTCTCCAGTTACACAAGAATAAAATATTCTCAGAATATTTCTTTTACTATCGGCCCGAGGGACGTTTGTATATTTTTGGAATATTTTTAGAAATATTTCTGGCATATTTATGGCATTTTCGGTGCTGTTAGGGAGCGTCCGAATCGTGGGAAATTCGTATTTTCAAAGCGAAGGTCCATCTTTTTCCCATTTTCTCGTCAATGGCGCGTCCACTTTCGTCCCGAGACGAAATTTTTTTACGATAAATTGAGTCCATTGAGGACCGTTTGAGGTTCGAAGTGAGGGCTACTTTGAGACTTTTGAGGTCTCGAATGCAAGCGACTTGCATATGATTCGAAGGACCTCATTTGGACCTCAATGATGTACTAATTGCCGGTTTGAGCAAGTTGAGACCCATTTGAGGACCAAAAAATGTCCTCAACAAGCCCTCCATAGTCTCCATGGATTCTCGACCGGGCTGGGTCGGCGATAAATATTCCACGGGCGCGGAAACAAATAAGATTAAACCTTCGACATTCAATTATGCTTAAAAATAACGAAAAAAATGTCAGTTCGCCTTCCAAAGTTACCATAATTACTTCAATTATTTTTACAAGCTATATACATTTTTTATCGCTGGAAAATTTTCCTACCTACAGTATTCGAACCCGGAACCCTACGCTTACTAGCTAAGAACGCACGCCATTACTCTATGAGACTCGCTTCTGAAGACTAGCCATCTGATCTATATAATAATAAATTTCACTAGTGAGAACATTGAGATCCATTTGAGGTTCGAAATATGACGAGAACGATAGAATGGAGACCATTGAGGACCATTTGAGATCCAAAAATTCTGCCTCGGGGTTCTGCAAAGTTTCGTGCAAATTGATGCAGCGCACTTGGATGGGTGACCGTTTTTTTTCTGTTTCACGTGCAGTTGACATATTACTTTGGCTTGGATCTTTGCTCGGCAAATTCAAACATCCCGAGAAAAAAAAAGGGTTGCTCGCCTCGCGATGATTGTTTTCCGTTCGGGCGCGAATCCTGGCCAAATCTCGCGATGGTGCTGGTTTTGCATGTCTCTTTGCGGTTCTAAATATAAGTACAGCACGCAACGTGCACAATTACGTATCGACGAGGTTGAAATTCGCACGTGTTCTCGATACTCTCGCCATGTCTGTTGTACGGTCGAAAAACACCACTCGCAAGTACAGAGTTTCGTATTCCAACGCTTACGGGAGGTATATATTAGTCTACTAAAACGTCGGATTATTTTTGAAGTACCGGTGTTTCAGATATTTGGTCGCCGGTAAAGACCTGGACGCCGGGGAAATAATTCTCGGTGAAAAACCTCTGGTTGTTGGACCGATAAGCACGGAGAATGTTGACTTGTGCTTTGCTTGCATGCGAGCAATTTTTAAAACACGCGAAAGCGTGACCTGCGTTTGCTCAAAATGCGAAGTGGCTTTTCTTTGCAGCCAATCTTGCCACGGGGTATGTACTATTAGTTACATAGAAAACAATGCGAACAAGATTTTGAAGAATTGCGAAATCAGGTCGGGCTTGGAAGTCGGACGAATTTCCACTCAGACGAAGAATGCGAGTTGCTGAAAAGCAAAAAAGATTTGATTGGCAGCGACGACGCGTCGAGTGTCGCGGGAATTTTGTCGCATTTGCGATTATGGTTACTCTGGAAAAATGATGCGATTTTGAGGGATCGAATTGACGAAATGGAATCTCACGTTACGGAAAGAAGGAATACGAAAGTGTGGGAAGACGTTAAAAACCACGTAATCAACGTAAGATTCATTCGCGAATTGTAACCGGTATTCTTTTATGTTTGTGTTCCATTTTCCGTAGCCTTTCGGCAGATTGCATCTCATTGATGATTCCGAAAGCGACGAATTGTCGATCCAAAAAATCGGCGGGATTTTGGACGTGAATACGTTCGAATTGCGATCGCCCGAAAATTGCGGTACTTCGGTATGCCTTCTACGAGGGCTTTATTCCGAAGCATCTTTGATGGCCCACAAATGCGTGGGAAACACGCATTTGACAGTGGATGATGAGTTTCTGCTCACCATTTACGCGAGCGTGCCCATCCGAGAAAACGAGCCAATTTATTTCAATTACACGTCGCCATTAATGGTTCGTTTTCAAAATCAAAATCCCAGGTTCCTCGGACCTCGTGTCTAAAGCGTTTCCCGAAATGTAGGGTTTCGCCGAAAGACGAGCGCACCTGATGGAAGGTAAATATTTCTTCTGCCGTTGCTCGGTGTGTCAAGATCCTTCGGAAAGCGGATCTCACTTGAGCGCCATTTTGTGCACGAAATGCAAAAAAGATTACGTACTGCCAACGCAAGAAGCTGCGCAATTGCCATACTCGAAAGCCGCGAAATGGCGATGTCGCTCGTGCGAAAAAGTTTACCGAGGATGCCTGATCAAACTAACCTTGGACATCGTTCAAGGTTTGATCGATCGAACGGAAGAAGATGATACAACGGTAATCATTCCATCCCGTGAAAAACAGATTGGATCCAATTGGATCTGAAGAGATCCAAAGATGCCCAATTTTCAGATCTGACCAGATCTGATCTGATCTGACCAGATCTGATCTGATCTGACCAGATCTGGACTGATTCAGCACCAGATGTGATCTGATCAGTTGAGATCTGATTGGATCCAATCTGTTTCACACGGGATACGTGAATTTGGCTGTAGAAGATGGAAGCGTTGCTTGAGAAATTACTGCGGTCGCTGCACACGAATCATTCTCTCGTTTTGATCGTGAAACAAAAATTGCTGGCAGCGTACAGGAGAGAAGTCGACGTAAAATACGTGGGAAAGAAAAGTTTGGAGAGGATGCTGGAACTTTGTAGAGAAGTGATGGGCGTGATAGACATCATGGAACCCGGCATTTCAAGGCTCAAAGGTCCGCTCTGTTCCGCGTCTTTTTTGAGGCAAAACAATGGTTCTTCCTTGCCTTTGCAGGTATTCTTTCGTACGAAATGCATTTCCCGTTAGTGATCTTGGCGAATCGAGCCTACACTCTCAGGGAGATCTCAGCGGAAGATCTGATTTCGAAACTCGAAGAGGGGAGGAAACTGGTGAAGCTGGCCTTGAACGTTCTGTTGCTGGAATCGCCGATGAGTTCGGAAGGTTTATTGGCTAAAGAGGCTCTTCAAGAGTTTAAGACCCTGAATCAGAGTATCGCTGACGTTAAATCGTTGCCAGCTGTTTCCTCCCAAAGATCTAGGAGATTTTGATGGCCGTAACGTAACGTAACGCGAATTTGTGCGTTCTTAGTTGAAACCCTGTCGTAGTTGAAAGAAAGATGTTCGAACTGGATTTCATCGATTTCATTTTCACGTAGCGCGATGGATACCAATGTTTGCTATACGGTTGCCTTGGCAACTTCGTCCGCTTCACCAGCTGTAGTTTACCTGTCCACGAACCGCGTGACACTTCGCTAAAATCATTACTGCAAATTCATAGTTTATGTTAAATAGAAAAAATGTTGGAGAATAGCATACACCATAACGGCAGAATCCAGAGATCGGAAGTGATCCGAAATCCCGTAAAAAACCAGAGACATGGTGGTAAATTGTTAGCATTGCATATTTATGTCAGCACCATACATCCCACGTTCACGCGTGTGTAGTGAAAATAATTTCATCATCGAATAAATGTGTGTACTGTCTTTTCCGCTCCTCATTTTCATCATCGATGCGACACATTTTTTTATTCAAGTAAATTAATGGAAATTTGATTATCCCGAGTTAATTAATCAATAGCAGTGATGCCAGCGGTGGAGACTCTTAATTGGCTACTACACAGACATTACACGCGCCACGAATACAGAATTTGCAAAGCATACATCGAATTCGAACTTGCCCGATCAAACGGACACAACGAGTACGCGAATTACTTGAAGGTGCGCATTTCTGTACAAGCTGTGTTAATTTGAGCAATGATTCATATTTTTACCGTAGGGTATCATTTCGCGCAAGGAGGGAAGGATTCAAGACTCTTTGGAATCTTTTCAAATCTGTTACAGCATCAATTCCACAAACGTCAATAATGCCAAACAAATTGCCAAATCCTTGTAAGAGAACCCGTGAAAAACAGATTGGATCCAATCAGACATCATCAGATCAGATCTGGTGCTCCATCAGATCAGATCTGGTGCTTCATCAGATCAGATCTTCTCAGGTTAGATCAGATCTGTTCAGACCTGATGCTGCATCAGATCAGATCAGATTGGATCTGATGATATCTGGTCAGATTGGTATTGGATCAGATTGGATCCGATGATATCTGGTCAGATTGGTATTGAATCAGATCAGATCAGATTGTATCTGATGATATCTGGTCAGATTTGTATTGGATCAGATCAGATCAGATTGGATCTAATGATATCTGGTCAGATTGGTATTGGATCAGATTGGATCTGATGATATCTGGTCAGATTGGTATTGGATCAGATCAGATCAGATTGTATCCGATGATATCTGGTCAGATCCAATTGGATCCAATTCGTTTTTCACGGGAACCGCCGTTTTCGGATCATTATTTAGCTGGAAACAACGGAAAATTGATTCCCCGGAAAAGATTTCTTTTAGGTAGCCACAAACGAGCCTTGGAAGTGTTTCTGGAAGCGGAGAAAATAAGCGACAAAGCGGATTGGGAAATATACCATAACATAGGTTTCTATCTTCAAACGTGCCCTTTTTTCCGTACGAAATGAATAAGCGATTGCCGATTTTTAGGCGAATCTTACATGAAACTGCAGCGTTCGCAAGAGGCCCTGACTTTTCTGAAGAAAGCCACGGACATAACCAACAATGAAGTGCCTTACATGACTTTGGCGAAACTTTATATTTCGCATAATCAAACGACCGATGCGATAAACGTTTACATGAACGCTTTGAAGTGAGCTTTTCTTTTTGGACGCGCAATTTGATGATTTTCGTGACGCGTTGTACGTTTTCGCAGCAACACTCCGGAAAATGAAAATATCGCGATCGAACTGGGTTTGCTGTACTTGAAAATGAGGGATTACAAACGAGCTTTTCAACAATTCGGAACGACCTTGGCTCATTCGAGTAGCAATGTCAGAGCTCTTTTGCCGATGGCGTATATAATGCAGGTCAGGGCTTCTAACAATAATAACAATAAGAACCCTTGAAAAGTGGACTGAAATTCTCGATCATCCAAGGAAAAATCGTAGTGAACGAGCCTAGAAGTGTGTGACGTCACGCTCTTCTGCTCCTGTTCACAGGAGCAGAAGAAGCGGACTTCATCGCGAGTTTTGGATGGATCTCAGAATTTCGTCTTCGCGTGCGTTACAGAGTCATCAAGAGTATGACGTGGCTCTCTCAAAATACAAAGCCGCTTCTCGATCCATGTCGGAATCTTGGATCATGTGGAACAATGTCGGCATGTGTTTTTACGGCAAGCAGAAATTCGTAGCGGCAAGTATCCGATGAAAAACTGAAGGTGTTTCCATAACACGTCTATCGAAAGTCTGCTGATCTCATCAGATCTAGTGCTGAATCAGATAGGATCTGATTGGATCTGGTGCTGAATCAGATGGGATCTGATTGGATCTGGTCAGATCTGGTGCTGAATCAGATAGGATCTGATCAGATGTGGTGCTGAAAGTGAAGCTATAGCTATAACCTTGAATTTCGAAAAATAAGAATATTTTTCCGCAGGCAATCAGCTGCCTGAAAAGAGCCCATTATTTGAATCCGCTAGCGATGTTACCGGCTTGTAATTTGGGCATTGTTCTTTTAACGACCGGCCAACCAGCTTCGGCAGCGATCTATTTGTCTTCGGCTGTTTCGAATGATTCGGATGTTGTCACGCCACATTTGCTTTTGGGGTG
>JABFQM010003171.1:0-12534 GCA_022816865.1 Zelostemma sp. ZL-2020
GTGCACAAGTGCATTACATAATATATTTGTTTCTTTTTCTCTTTTTCTCTTTTCCTTACCGGCACCGGGTACAATCCCAGGATTGAAGGAGACATGAAGGTAAAAACGATCAGCCTTTGAAGAATATCAAATTTTGGAGCTAGATGCGTGTAGCAAAATATACTGGCCAGGATAGCTTGGAAAATGTAGTTTTGGATTATCAAGTATCCTGGCCCGAGGTTTAAAAGTTTCGTAAAGTTGAGACTCAAGATGTCGTCGAGGACGCTGCCGGATTCGTAGGCATCGACGTAGCCGATGATTGCTTTTATCGTACTGACGTTCGACCAGTACGATATGAATATTATCCCGACCGACGTCAGATACAAATAGACCATTACCAAATGTTTCGCGAACAGCATGAACATGCCAAGCGCCACTACGAATACTAAAAACAAAAGGGGATTGAAAAATATGTATCGTTAAACGGTTTAATGATGATGATGATGATGGCAAACCTACCAAAGCAGCAAGCAAAGAATTTGAGGGCGACGGCCAGGTAGACCTGATAAATGCATTTATCGACGAGCGATTGCAGGCTCGGCATCTGGGAGGACAAAGTTCCCACTATGGTATCGGGTACGCTGGAAATGGGCAATTCCGACATGGTCCGATTATCGGATCCAAGGCCCAGGTCCGAGCTGCTGCTGCTGCCGTCCAAAGGCAGGCCAAAGTCCATTTTCAGGAGTTCGTCGATTACGAAGAGCGGCGGCACTCTCATAATGACGTCCAAAATTACGGCCACGCCGTGCGCCAAGTTGTCCATTTTTTTTCTTCTTCCCTTTATCAAATCTTGTTTTCAAACGTTTCGCGCATCACGCGGACCGACGTCAAATCGGCAGCAACGTTCTCTCTCCTCTCTCTCTCTCTAGACAACAAAAAATGCAATCTTGTCGTTGATTAATTCGCCGTCATACGGTTCAACTTGACAATTCATGTAGAACAATACAATACAATCGAATCTTCAAATTTAAATAATGCATTACTTTGAAAAGTAAGGTTATGACGGAAGGCAGGAAAATGACGAAATGACATTTCGGATCGCCCAATGCTTTTTCTAGACCCGACGAATCGCTCTTTCGTAACCTGCTTACTTAGAGACACTATTATAGAGAACACTTGAGTATGTACATACGTTTAAATTAAAATATACGTTTCGCTCGTCTTCGTTTATGATCACCACAAACACCACAAAGAACCGCAAAAATGGCAAAAATGGCAAATCCCCTCTTGCCTCTTACGAATTTTGCGCTGTTGCGATACGTCACTGCACCGACTGACTGATCGCCGGCAGGTTATTCCCTTCATTTGCACAATTTTGTCGAAAAAGTGTGTCGCCGTTCAACGGCGCGCAATTTTTTCTCGCAAGCAAAAACTTTTTACGCCGAATTTGCAAATAATATATATCCCCACGTCGTGGCTATATCTTACAATGCGTTGAACAATGTCGAGTGCACATTTACATCAATCTACATAATAATTTTATTCGCGCTTGTAAGTACGCACGGGACATTTTTCCGGATGGATTTGATTTCGGAATGACCATTATTGAGGCGCGCGCGCGCGCGCGCGCGCGTTTGTAATGTTTGACGCGCGCGTGTGTGCATTTATCGTTTCAATCCATTTTACCGCGTGACACGTGCCCTTAAATGAGATTTTTTTTAAAGCTAGAAACAACATTACTAAAAAGCATGTTTTTAATTTATAATAATAAAAATTGATTCATTATGACTCTGAAACTTTGTTGCCGAACGATGATACTTGCTTTTTCTTAATATTTGTTTTATTAGTTCGAGGAAATGTTTAAATATAACTATATATCATTTTGTAAATTTTCGTTGGCGGTTGTGTGAATATATCAAGTTTTTCTTCTTGAAATATGTTTATATAATAAATCCAAGCGGGAAAGAAAATTTCAATTAATAAATGGACCTTTATTAATTTGATTATAAATTTTCAAAAGTTAACAACGTTGTACAATATTACGCGTCCCAAATGACGCATCCGATTCGAGGTGTTTTGGCGCAAAGACTCGATTATAAAAATAATGTTTAACGGCAGAAAAAATTAAATAAGAAGAAAATTAGCACGCGAGTTAAACGTGACCAGCTTCTTTGAGTTTAGTTAGTAAAGCGTCGACGTCGGGTACGATGGAACCGGCCTGGCGGACCGGAGGTTCCTCGACGGACAAGACCTCGATTCTGGCCGTGGTGTCGACGCCAAGATCTTTCGGAGTGACTTTCTTCACGGGCTTCTTTTTGGCTTTCATGATATTGGGCAGCGTCGCGTAACGCGGCTCGTTCAGTCTCAGATCGGCACTCAAAACCGCCGGAGTCTTGAGCTTTACGACTTCCAGACCACCGTCAATTTCCCGAGTCACCGTCAACGATCCCTGTTCCTGTTCGATCTGCGAAATAATCGAAACATGATGAAATAGAAAAAAAATGCAACACGCAATTCACCTTGCTACAAAATGTGCCAGCGGGCCAATCCAATGCCCCCGCAATCATTTGCGCGGTCTGATTCGAATCGTCGTCGATGGCTTGCTTCCCGACAATCACCAAATCGGCTTTCTCCTCCTGTGCCAGTTTCGCAAGTATTTTCGATACGTGATAAGGCTGTAACGTTTCGTATTCGGCGCCGGAAATTTCTACGTGGATGCCCCGGTCCGCTCCCATGGCCATTGCTGTCCTGATCGTGTCCGCCGACTGAGCTGGACCGCAGCTCACGGCAATGATTTCCGAGACCAACTTTTTTTCCTTCATCCGAACCGCTTCTTCAATGGCAATCTCGTCAAAGGGATTCATCGAGTGCTTTACTCCATCGGTGACTACTCCGCTTTTGTCTGGCTTCACGCGGATCTACGCATTTCAACAATGATATATATTATGCAGTTACCAAAAAGACAAAAATTGCTTTTTTATTTTTAAGAGTCGAGAAATCAGTTCATTTTGGATCTCACCTTTACGGCATAGTCGATGACTCTTTTTACCCCAACAAGTACTCGAGCCATTTTCTATCAAACTTGTATTAGTTGCGCTCCTAACGTTCAATTATTAGTAACATCTGTCCTACAAATGCCTACAAATCAAGGCTCGATGAAAAATACAAAGTCCAACTGAACGCGATCTCGGTGTTACTCCTACCACTTGTATACGTATTGCATGATGTATTATATATGATAATAGGTGTACTTTTATATGTGTATATAATAAAGATACGTTGGTGTCAGCACTCAGCAGCAGCGCAGCAGCGGCCAGCGGGCACTGTCAAAAAAACACCTCTCCCTCTCCCCCTCTCGCTCCGCCGTGCTGAATTCGATAAACTCTCTACCATCGATAGTATCGATACATCGATGTAAATGCAATCATTTTCGAAAGAGTTATAGGAAAAAAAAGTATGCATCCTTAACAACTGGGTTTATCAACACTATTTATTTATTACTTTTTTAAGAAACTTTAATACAATTCGTACATGTAAGATCGAGTTACTTGGATCTCTTTTTCTTGTCGCTTTGCGCTCCTTTTCTAGCGTTGGATACAATATTTTTAAACCTACCGGCATTCTTCATTTTTTTCCTGCAATAATCAATGCAATCAATATCCATTTTTCAATTGGAACAATTTCGTTATTCCGAAATTTACCTTCTGTTCAATGTCGATCTCTTCAAAGGCAGATAAGCGTAAGGATCGGGTTTGCCTTTCTTTTTGACGTCTCCTAAAGCTTTCTTGGCACGATACTCGGTTCCAAATAGCTTTTCCGTTTTTGGCATTTTCACTGGCCTGTGAATTCCCGAGCCACCAGCTAAAAACCAGTCCAACGAGACAATGAGTTATGCGAGATAAGAAAGCACGTATTATGCACATTTTATTTTCATCCAACATTTATTTTCTACTCGCCTTTATAAGTTGATGCAACAGACCGCGCTCCGCTAACGACACTTTCCGTACCCGCGCTGAATTTTCTTTTTCGTTTTCCCATAATCATCGATTTCACCGACTTGACAGATTTCTTATCCATTTCAACATCATCGCCGTCATTGTCGTCATTGTCTTCTATAAGATTATAATAGATTTCGTATTTTAGTTTTCATCTGAATTTCGTATTCATTGCTTTAAGCCATTTATGTATACCGTAACCGGAGCCAACTTCTTCGTCCTCGTTTTTATCTTTGCCAAGGAATGACATATTTTTCATTTTTCTCCGAACTTCCGCATCCTCTTCGTCGTCGCTTCCTCCATCCTTGATAATCAAGCGACCGTCGGGTGCCTTTTTGAAATCATGTTTCTTCGACTTGCCTTGCTCTTCCTTTTCCCCGACTCTGCCTTTTTGTGCGGGTTGAGTCGCTGATAAGAATGAAATGAAAAATATATCAAATGGAACAGCTAAAAGCATGTTGAACAGCCCGATGAAATAATTGTTTCGTACCTGTTATATTTTTCGCGGCTGTTGGATCGATTAAGTCCACTATATTTTCTTCGTCTTCTTTGATCCAGGCTTTATTCTTTCGCGAGACTCGTTTCTTTTGCGGTTGCGTCTCCTCTTTGTCAAATTCTTCGTCGCTGTCGGCTAATATTTCTTCGATGCTACAAAAAAGCATTCGACATCGTTAACGTCATTCGACATCATTTGTCAAAGATTAACGAAGCAAAACTTACGATTTCGGTTTTCTCTTCGCGCTGAATTCTTCCTCGCCCTCTTCGTCCTCTTCGTCCTCCCTTGCCTTTCTGTCCTTTTTCTCTCTTTGCTTCTTATCTTCAATTTTTCGAATATTTCTCAGTCTCTTGTGCATAATTTCATCGGAGGCGGGAATCATTCCGGATATAACTTGAGCTCCGAATTTTCTCACCATCTTGACCAAAATGTCTCGCACCAAAAGTCTAAAGTGCCTTTTGCAATCCTCCGTCATTCCGGAAATCGCATTCAGCTTGAAATCGAAAGCAATGAAAAATCACGGATAAAGTTGCTACTAAATAAAGATATGATTCGTAATTACCAATTTTCCAAGTGTCGGTCCGACAATCGTCGTTGGCATGACTCTCAAGTAAACCTTAACAAAAGGCAACGCGGACTGGACTATTTCTCGCGCGGGTTCTTTCATCAATTCGGACACGCGGTCCAGCATTTGGAGGACCGTTTTCACGCCCAAAGAGCCTAAAATAAAATCATTCAAAGATGATAGTTATTCTCCCATTCGCGGCTGATTTACCGTTGTAATTGTAGAGCATAGAAGTGAGAGCCATCAAAGCCGCGCTGCAATAAATTGGCGGCCCTTCGAGTCCGGCGACCAACATGCCGATGTACTCTTTGAAATTATCCTCGTTGCTCAAGAATTTTGCAGCCATGGCGTTGAGCAAGTCGAACGACGAAACCCGGCATCTCATGTTGTTTTGTTTCGTGCACAAAACTGCCTCGGGAACGATCGCGTCAAAAAATTCGGTTCGCTCGAGTTTTGGGTGGCTTTCCACAAGATGAGCGATCGTCCGAATTCGCGACTGCAACATTTTAATAAACATGTTAAAAACTCGAGAATCGCAAGGGGACAGAATGGTAGAAAACTTACGCCTTTGCTTGGCTCGAACGCGTGTTCAGCAGTGAAAACCAGCGTTGCTTGGATGCTCTTGCGATTCTTAGAAACAAACTCTTTGCAGACTTCACTTTCGCTGCCGCAAATTTCTTCGAGGAATCTGCAAAATTAAGACAAAGAATCTTCATTAGCAAAGTACTCGGGCCAGCTCCCGGAATCCTTTCTTATTTCATCTCGAAAATGCATGCATACCTGTAAGCTTTTTTTTGGTCCTTCAACTTTTTCTTCTTTATTGTTTTCAAAAGAGGCTTGCAGTACGCATAAAGCGTTTTCAGCCTGTCGATATCCGTGAATTGAGTCAGCAACCTGATTAGATCAAAAATACTTTCCTTCATAAAGTCATCGGATTCCGTATTTTGCAACTTTTCCAGTCCCTTATCAAACAATTCCCTAATCAATTCCTCGTTCGCGATAGTCAAGTATGTCTGAAAAATCAACAAATTGTCGTGGAAAATCCAAATTTTAATTTCAAATTCTCTGCACTTACTTTGATCGTATCGAAAGCCACGCTGCGCACCGCTTCTTCATTCGATCCGCTTGGCTTGGTCGTGTAAATGTTGAAAAGAATCGGCAAATAGTTTTTCGCAAATCGCGTAAGCTGTTCGATATCTTCCAATTTTTCATCTCTCGTCGAATGGAGGACCAGTTTTCTCAAACCTGACAAAATGCACATGCGAAGTTCCTTCTTGGAGTTTAGCGCTGTGCCCAAAAGTTTTGCTACGCTCTGTGTTTCAAATGAGAATGAGATATTATTGACAAATTGTGCTTTTCAATATTCCGCAAACTTGCCGGGAAATTATCCTTGATGTCCGTTGGGCTGTTGCAGAAACTCGGTAACAGCGCCCAAATGCGCATCTTGAGCAAATTGTATACGTGGGCGTCAGCCGTGCTGTTTTCCTTCTTGAGATGGGCAGATTTTTTCCTAAGATTAACAAAAATTGTGATTATCGATGAAACAACTCGGAAGATTCGAGAGTGAAACGAATTGCACTTACTCGCACATCAAAGCCAACGGAACCAAGTTATTAGCGAAATATTCAATCGTGGAGTTGCAGGTACAATTTTCCAATATCGGTAACAACCAATCGCATCGATTCACGTTCATGGATTCTTTACCCAACTACAAAACAACGATTCGTTGATTAAACGTGTACTAATCGGCAACCTTGTCGATTCGCTCTTCTGGAACTTGCCTCCAAAGGTAGAATTTGCAAAACAATTCGAGGACCAAAAGATTTCACCGCCGCGCCCATGGCGTAGTCCGCTTCATCTTTGTAAGTGAAGTTTGCAGACTCGCGCAAGTCAGCCAGCTCCTTCAGGACTTGTATCAGCTCGTTTTTACAGTTTGGTGCAATGATCTGGAATTAAAACGACAATGAAACGCGTGCTCCAACTGCTACTTTCCGTGAAAGAGCGTTGTTACCTGAAAGAGTACAGCCAACAGACTGCACATGTATCCCCAAATACCGTTGTACTGGTAATTCATTCCATTTTTAACAATTTGGATTGTTCTGAGCAAAGTGCCGTTGTACCTAATGATTAATTCAACAATTAGTATATTCTTTTTTTTGGCTTTGTTTGACGGGAAGTGTTACGTTTTAGCTGATTCTTGATCCGTGCAGAGTGGAGCGACGCACATTTGCAGAACCGTTTCTATCGTTTTGGGAACTGTACGAGAAATGGTTCGTCGTTCCGACAGACAAATTTCCATACATTTTTCAACAAATCTTGGGACGTTTGCGGCACACAATTGCAGCGACGTTCTGAAAAGCATTAAAATTGTCATCATTCGGCGAGCATTCGAAAGAAAAAAAATGCAAAGAAAAAAAAAGAAAAAGAATCCTACGAAGCTAAATTGCAGTGAGCTTCTTGCATGACGATCAGCCACACCGGAACAAGTTTTTCGTCTTGACTGGACGGTTGATAATCGTACAAGGCGTTGATAATTTGGCCATTTAATTGAGGCGGCAAAGTGCTTTCCGAGGGACGCGAGACGAACAAGGTGTAGAGCGTTTGAAAGCAGCAGGATTTTGCCTTGATATCATGCATTGTCATGATTCCCAGCAATCTTTCGCATAGAGTCTGAAAAGATGGAAAATTAATGAGATGTTAAACTTTTCGTTGCATCGAGTCCTCGACGTTACCTTGACATAATTTTTCGGGAACTGGTGGCAAATATCTTTGAGCAATGTTAGAGTGTGAAGAGCACTGGTCAATTGGCCGGGCTGTCCGGCAGATTCCAACTGAGCCAGGCAAGTTTTGGCCACATGGGTCGTTGCAGGGTGACAAGGCAGAGGATTTTCTCCCTTCATGATATCGCTTCCTATTGAAACATGCGAAATATATATTCTTTCTTCTGATTTACGCTTCAACTTTTCAAGTTGCATCGAGAGTTACCTTTGAGAAGAGCGCAAACGCTGTGTTGAGCAGCTTTTCTCAATTTCGGTTTTTCGTGAGTTGTAAAAGCCAAAATCCCATCGAGTATTTGCATGGTCGAGGAATTGGACCAAGAAACCGCCTCTTGCGCTCTCAGAAACAACGAAATGCAACCGATGCACTGTAAGAATATTTTGATAATTCAATTTTGCAACAATGTTGAAAGAAAAAAATACATGCATTATGAAACGTACGTGGCGCTGAATGAGAAAGTTTTCCGTCATTGCATATTTGTACAATATTTGAAGGATAACTTGGCTCGCTTGAGAGAACTGGTGCCTGAGGACACTCTGGGGTACCGTTTTCAATACCATCCCAAGGAGCGACAATATCGCAGCTATCGATTCTTCAGCCTCCGCCGTTCCCAGTGTCGTCATCTGCAATTCATTAACAACGACTTTGAGGTATTTTTTTTTCTTTTAACCACTTTGGAAAAAACAAGCTCATTCTTTCGCATACCAGTGCCGAATAATATTCCGTAGAAGATTCGCTTCCACCTTTTTCTTTTATAACTTCTGTAACTGCCGAGAGCACGGCCAGCATTTGTTTGTGTATTTCGGAATTCGATTGATAGTGGTTCAAGAATCTGCGACAAATTAAAATTCAGTTCGGTAAAAACTAAAACTTTGTTTGCGCAATTTCCAACGTAGGGCGTACCGATTGAACGACATGTTGGAGCAATTGCTCATGCTGCTAGCAAATGTATCGAATGTTTTGAAAGTCGATGCACCGTCATCAACGAGAGTGTTTTCTTCTTCTTCTTCTTCGTCTTCCATTCTTGCAGTACCCTTCTCCTTCTCATATGGATAAGATCCTTGTACAACGTCGTGCTTTTTGAGTTTATCCTTTGTAAGACCCGTCGATCCTGAAAAGATCAAGATGCAATTTTGAATAATGGAAAAACATTTAAGAAAATCGCAGTTTACCCAATGTTTCTTGAAAGAAGAAAGACTTGGCATTCTCGCGATGTTTTTTCGTCTCGGGGTTAGAACTCGAACTCTGTCCTTTGCGCCAACGTTTCGCCGATTTACGGCTACTCAACCGTGTTTTTACTTTACCCATTTTCAAATCTCTTCTCTATTTACTCTGCAAGTCATCAAGCCTCACGTGCACGAATTCCAACGTGTACAAATTTTGAGGTTAGGTTATCGAGCGCGCAGAGCACGTGTTGTCATGGAAAAATACTACCAATGACTACCAACTTTTAAAAGATTTAGTAACTAAAAATAAACATTAAAAATCGCGCGCGCGCGCGCGCTGCTGCTGACACAGCAGCTGATCTCTCTAGGGTCTTGAGGTGCGCGCGCGCGCCCCCGCAACACGCAATGTTGTCGGGTTGCCAGTGGGGGGACCGGGGGACGGACGCCAGAAGTGGTCATAACTCCCTGTTTTGATATGTAATTAACTTGTATTAAAAAATCGCGATAAAAGTGTAAGAATGTCGTCGGAGGAAGAGGATGACGAATTAATGAATTTGGAGGAAATACGGGACAAGATTTTAAGTCAGCCGAAAGGAGAACGTATGCAAGTAAGCGCTTGGGAGGACGACGATGATACCGGAGTGGAAGAGGATCGCGATGCAAATGGTATAGAATTAAACATTAAATTTATCCACTACTCTCGAGTAAATAATTCAAATAATCAAATAATTCTTTCAACGAGGAGTCGTACGTACATAAAGAAAAATTTTAATTTTAGATCCAGATGAAAAAGCTTTCTTAGCGGCTGCCGAAGAAGGAAAATTAGACAAACTCGTCGAGATGTTGGGGAAAAATGAAAAGTTATTGGAATGTGCCGACAAAGATGGTTACACTCCAATTCACAGAGCCTGCTACAGCAATCACGTTGCTGTTTTGGAAGTTTGTGCATAAAAGTTCTCAAAACATATATTGATTAATTATTTGTAATGACAAATTTGAAAAATATTGCAGTATTTGTTGAAAATGGGCGCGAGGGTAGACTATAAAACACAGGACGGGTGGCAGCCTTTGCATTCCGCCAGCTGCTGGAACAACGTAGAATGCGCGGCGATGTTAATTTCTCATGGCGCGGACTTGAACGCGAGGAGCAAGGGGGACCAGACTCCCCTGCACTTGGTGTCAGCGAGCTCTCGCATTTCACCGGCTCTGCAACTGCTTCTTTTGCATCCCGACATCGATCCGACTATAGTTAATTCTAGCGGCGATACTCCTGAAATGATTGCCAAACGTACTGGCATCTATCATTCCTTGTACGAAATCATCGAACCTTGCCTCAATGATATCTATGGGAAAAATCTTGGCTGATTTTACTTAATGTTATGGGAATAGAATTGTCATGTAGACTAATTATTTATCTAACAGAAAAATTAATTGTAATTTGCCAAGGTCCGAGTAATGTAATCGAAGGTTTCGAGTACGAATCGAGGGCCTGGATCTAGACAAGGGTCCAAGTGTTCTCGATGTTTGGAAATTTGATTAAATTCGCCCCAAAAAATACCATCATACGCGCATCATTCGGATGGACATTTTTTTTCATCGTAAAATTGCCGAGCATCGAGAACAACACTTGGACCCTTTGTCCGAAAGCAGGGCGAGTTTCTCGATCCAAGCGCTCAATAAATTATGAAAATGAATAACTCGCTTATTTTTCGTGTTTCATTTATTATCGAAAATAAGATCATCTACTATAATATAGCCAAGTGTTTTTAGATGATTACAAATTTTTATTACAATATCCGAACGTTAGAGTATTATGTACAGATGCTAATTCGAATAATAATGAAGACATAATTTTGCAAATGTTGTTTGACAATTTCAGAGCACAGTTCATTTTGTTCGCAAACCTCGGCGTAGAAAGAAAATCCATGACAATACGCAATCTTTTGCCACTGTCCCGAATCTCTGCTCTTCATTAAATGAATTATTTACAAAATAAAAAATCTTTGGCGAATTAAGTACGTCTTAACGAACTACGAACCTATCCATCTAGAAAATCAAAATGCCAAAGAATGCTTTTGCATATTTCTTTACTTTGAATCATACGAAGGTGGGTGTAAGTACTATGACTATACTCTTATAAATTACGCGTCATGATATACGCATGGTATTGCGGTGAAAAGAAAAGTAGAAAGTACCTGGCCAAAGGTCAATACTGAAGAATGGAAAATTTTCATCATAAAAAAATACCCGCTGCTTGTAAAATAAGTATACAAGTATACAGGTTTTACTTTCTCACGTTATGACTTGAACAAAAATAATGATTGTCCAACAACTCATCTTTCGGAAGATTTTTCATGTCTTCCATTTGCTCGCTTCAAAGTACAAAATTGAAAGGTCTTGCGAGAAACAACTAGAATTAAGTAAATGATCAAGTGCATGCAATAGTTGGTACGGTATAAGTAAAAAAATGAAGAGAATCTTCGTTAAGTCGCAACGATGACTAAATGACAACTGAAAGATATGGCAAAGAGCTCAATCAAGTACACAAATGGCCTTAAGTAAAACTTGGATGCGCAACGTAATCTACGGCAAAGTGGCAGTAAGAAAAATATTGAACGCTCTCCCACGAAAGAAAACGTGTCGCGTGTGTAGCATTTATTTAGGATAAAGTCAATCCCGCGTCCTTCGCCATGCCGTAGAATATGCTGTCCGTTTTCTGGAGCAGCGTCTCGGGAGAGTCGAATTCAACAATGTATCCCTTATCTAAGACGATAACCCTGGAAAAGAGAGGAGAATGAATGAATGCATGAATTTTGGAATAAAATTGCATTATTAGAGCATTGCACGAACCTGTCCGTATCCATAATGGTATTGAGCCTGTGAGCAATTGTAAGAACTGTACAATCTTTAAATTCCTCCCTAATCGTCCTCTGAATCAAATCGTCCGTTTCCAAATCGACGGCAGCGGTCGCTTCGTCGAGTACCAAAATTTTTGTCTTTCTCAGTAGAGCCCGCGCGAGACAAATCAATTGCCTTTGGCCGACACTCAAATTTTCTCCGCCTTCCGACACCTCGTGCGATATGCCATGGGGCAAGCCTCGAGTGAAAGAAAAAAAAAAACGAATGAAAGATGTAAAAATATATACTTATACGGCGTGTTTGTGACAAAATGACTCACTTTGGACAAAAGTCTTGAGATGCGCGTGAGCGACGGCACGCCAGATATCATCGTCGTTGTAATGATTGAAGGGATCTAGGTTTAATCTCAGACTACCGGAGAACAATACTGGATCTTGAGGTATGATCGTGAGCCTCGACCTGAGGTCATGAAGCCCGATATTCGAGATGTCGATGTCATCGATGAAAATTTGCCCATGGGAGGCCTCGATGATTCGAAAGAGCGAAAGGGTAAGGGACGATTTCCCGGCGCCCGTTCGACCGACGATGCCAATCTTCTCGCCGCCCTGGACGACGAAGCTCAGCCCGTTAAGCACCAGGTCTAGCCCTTCCCTGTAACGGACCTTGTAGTCCCGGAACTCGACGCGAACCACCAGA
>JABFQM010003172.1:0-12533 GCA_022816865.1 Zelostemma sp. ZL-2020
AATAATTCGTTCTCGTTCACATTGACGCGAGCTATCGCAGGCTGACGCTGAACCGAGCGATCGGACTTTCTTTTACGATTCCTGAAGTGCCTCTCGGGGCCACCACGATCCGGTGACATAATCGTTATTATTTTATTACCGGAGGGGGTTGAATTTATCGTTCCTCGTCTTCATACAGTCACATTTTATGAATACAAGTTATTCAACGCGTAAAATCATATTGCCGCGTATAAAATACGGCGGGCTTTCAAAAATAACAATAGATGAAAAACGTTTGCCTTTCAGCACGCGTCTTAAAAGTGCAACTTTTTGCGAAATGACTCAATCCCTCTCGCGAGCGCAATTTCGCGTGTCGAGATTGGAATTTTATCGGGGCGAAGTCTGTAGCGCGCGCTCGGCGTCGATTCCGGTATGCAAGACCCGTCCGGATCTAGGATCTCGCGAGACAGGTAATTAAAAAAGACACGGGAACGTCAGTCGTCAGCTCGGTGGGGCCCGGGGCCCGGAGTGCCGGCGATCTGTCGATCGGCATTGATCTCGACAAGTCGCGCGTTTGCGCAAGTCAGTACAATCGCTGACACCTCGTTTCTCGCCTCTGCTGAACAATCTGTTGACACGATCTGGGGGTCCAACGCGATTGCCCGACGTTGTCGGGACGTCCCGCTTGTCTTTGCGGTGGAAGGAGCGATCGGCGAAAGAAAAGATCGGCGAGGGATAGACAAAAAAAACGTCTATTGAGAACGAAGGGGGAATAGAGTGTAAGAGAAATTTACGAGGCTCTAAAGCACGCGCCTCCTCGCCGCCGTGGGTACAACTAGACACATAAATAAGTTAAGTATTAAGAGATCCTGACGCGGCCATAAGAGAATTCCACGTTTCAATAAATACGCTTTTATTGAAAGGGAGCGTAATAACTCGAAAATAAAGTTGCTCTAAGAGGCCGTTTCGAAGAAGATGTTACTTTGAATGTATTTGTATATACACGGGAAACATGTTAATTTAACGCGAAGATTATTTATTTATACGTCATCGCTTACGAATGGATGCGATAAATTTTCCAGGCAACTGCTTGGAATTTGGAAATTTTAAGCAGCCGTCATTATTCTCGGTGCTCGTTTTATGATGGACGTTAAACGGGGAAGAAAGTACAATTCTGGAATGCGAGAAATGCTGTTCTTTAAATCCGATTCGTTTTCAATCGAATGATAAATATACAAGATACCAATTGCCAAAATCCATGTAAAAAATTATTATTGCAATACATATTACCAAATCAGTCTCATTTCTTTTGAACCGAATATGATGTAATCAAATAATCAAATAAAATACCTGCGATTTTTTGATTACTTTCTTGTCTTCTTTTTTATCATTATTATTTCAATTATTTTTCATTTTCTTTATTTTTTCGAGTGAAAAAACGTTTGTATACCCTTACCAGTAAGTGTGTACGAAATCGATTATCATTAGTTAAGAAATACTTGAATTATTTTTTGCAATTGAAAAATTTTGATTTTCAATGCAATCAAAAATAACTTATCTGGCAACACTTGAAAAGTTTAAACAATATCGCGAAAGAAGACTTTCGACTCGGGGAACTTGTTCCTACGTGGACATGAATAAATAATCGATAATTTCGCAATGAAAATTTAAATCGAAATTTCCGCGAGTACAATTTCGTGGGAGAAGAGGGAACGGAACATAGAAACACGGCTGGGGTCGAGCCTGATTCCGATCTGTCACTCCCTCGTGACCTAGTCCGCAAGTATCGTCGCGCTTTCGCTTTCTCATGGGTCATTTTCGAGAGAACATCGACCCATTGATTTACTGCCTATAATACGAATCGGTCTCGCCTCGTTGCTTCTTTCAAATTAATCGTATCGCATACCTACTCCCGTGCTTGTTTTCTCCACCTGTGGCATTTGAATCATGCGATCTATTCAGCCAAGGCACAAATCAAAGCTGAATACACGCGAGAATTAATCGCGATAATGACTTAATGCTGCGCACATTCTTCTCTTCTCCGCAACATAGAAAAGAGCGAAAGAACGTACAACTTCTCTTCTTTTTAACTTGAGGTCAAGATTTTATGCATAAATGAGGAATTAATGGAATAACGAAAGTTTCGTTCGATTCATGTTGGAATGAAGATATTCGGAAAATTCAATTCCAGGAAACGGCGCATGTAAAAGATAGCGCGGCCCTTGTAACAGGATCGTATTGCATATGTAGACAAAGGGTATTTGTTGCAAGTGTTCGTTGTGTTGCATCGCCATGTAGGAGAATAATGTGATTTTTGCGAGTGTTTCCCGCAGCCCCTCAATTGCCCGGAGAAACCGATCGTACGGATTTTCCGTACATGGGGACCAATGGACGGAATCCCCGGAACCAACAGTTACGAACGCGGCCAAGACAAGTATTCGCGTTAAACAAAAGCTGTTACGGTTCGAGCCGTAAATGCGCTTCCTGGTTTTCCCTGTTCTGGATAAACACGCCGGGATTGATCGGTTACGAAGAGCAATGACGACTATTCGTCTTCCTTTCGCTTTCCACGTACCTCGCCGTTGCTCCTCTTTGACGTAATCTTAGATCAGAGAGAAATCAGCTTTGTCGAGAGCATTGTGGAATTTGCAATTTTCTGCATCTCTCGCAAGGGAAAAGTTCGATATCGAATCTGAAAGTGTTCAATTCTCTTGCGCAATTATTCAAAAGCCCACCTCGCGGCTTCGAAAGTGCCATTCGCCAAAAGAAGAATGCGAAATCGAGGATGATTGAAAAAAAAGTCAACCATCTTTTTCAGCCGTAACGAGACGTTCCGAGGTCGTACGTCTTTTTCTCGCGGTTCATTTTTTTTCGCACCTTGCCTCGCTCCCCGTTCTTCTCATCTTTCGCTAAAACCCAACCGCGTGGGCGTTAGAGCACGGCCATTAAGCGCAATTTCGTTGGCAGGCAAGCTCCTCCTTTCGGATCGTTAGCGCGAACCCTCTGCCCGAAAGCCGTGGGTGACGTCGCTTAAAAGGAAAAAGAACTTTCGGAAGAAAAAAAGAGCGATGCGGTTGGCACAATTACACTTTTATTATTTCGGACGCGAGCAACGGCAGATATTCCAGAAAAAAGAGAAAAGTTTGACACGATTCTTGTTCGAGAAACAAATCGATCGCAAATGAAAGAACGAAAGTTGGCTTGGAAGGCGAGAATGTAATTCGGGTCTTGAATCACGAAAAAGGAGTCGCGTGTAGCTGCACGCGTAATTGGATTACGCGTTCTCTCAATAAGCCGAATAAACTCGACATTAAAAATCAGGACGTGTGCGTTCGTTTTAGCGCACGCGCTCCGTGCTGTGAGTCGGAGAACGAGCTACAACTTTCGCCCTTGGGCCTTATCTCGCTGCTCTTATTATTCAAGCAACATACCGAACCGCTCGCTTCTTATTTGCGACTACTCCCCCGCCTTTCCACTACCGGCACCTCCTGACATCCTTGTTGGGAAGCTTAAAATTCGTCGCTGACGTCAACCCGTCTCGATAAACCTGCAGCTCGCCAATTAATTCGCAATAAAAAACTGTTTTCTTTTTTGCGGTTTTCGTTCTCTTAAAATATAGCGAATTCTGCGAATTTTCCGTACATGCATGGTACTCGTTTTTCATATATGATTAAGTCAAAACCATAATATCCAGTTGAAAAATGACTCGTATATATTCGTTTTGGTCATAGCTCATGTTACATACGATCATATACGATCATACGTGTCATAAATGGAAGAATTTCGATCGAAAATCAGCAAGGAAAAGTATATACGAAGGTACATGGGATTGTTTTAGTATAGGGTTCCGTTTACGAGCAACTCTATTCGATAAATAAACTTGGGAACGAAAGACTGAATCGTCTATATTACGCTATCGGAATCGCGAGAAAATCCGTAGGTGAGGTTTGATCGTACTGCAATAGCACTGATCGTCCGCGATACCGGTATAATTTAAAATCATCGAGGCACGAGACAAAACAGGCAGCCGGGAACAAGTGTGCTTTACCCCATAGAATCTTGATTATACATTCCACGGATGACGATCGCACGAGTTACCATATTTCTTCACTTGTTTTACTCTTGTCACAGCTGCGGGGAAGATAATCGAGGATGCATCCCGTTAAAACCATAGCCTCGTAAAACGTTATAAATATCCTTTGGGTAATATTTTTCAATGCGCAAATCATCAATCGTCGTTGCTGCAGAAAAGGGTCATTTTATTGACCTTCGGAGTCGGTTTTATCAAGGCCAAGCCACTTTTCGTATTCCCAAGGCAAAATGTTGACCCTGCGAAGGTCAGATTTCGAAAATTAATAAACATTCGGATTACGGGGAATAACATTGACCTTTTTGGCGTGCATAAAACACTCGTACGAGGGTCTTTAAATATGAAAAGGAAATCATTTTACTTGCACATTTCGATTTAGTCGTGCCCCACCTCCCCACCCCCCCTTAGCAGCATTCGAATGCTTTGTACGGTACAATTCGAGGTTTCGCTCGCCTAGCGATAGGTATAATTTAACGGCTAATGCGAGGCTCGGTGCATAAATCTCGCGAAGCAAAGAGCTTCAGCCACGAACAACAGGCAGCACAGTGCAGGATAATGCTGGCCGAGCGTTACCTGCGCTCGCCAGGGCCGCTCGAGTATCTCTAGGCGCCGATACCGCGAGTCTTCCACGGCCTCCTCTTGCTCTTCTGGTCATTTGTACAGAACGAGAATCGATTTGTAGCAGCTCGTTCGCCGGCCGTTGAACCAAAGTCGCCACTCTTGTTCACACCAAAAATGTGTGCCGCTGAACGATGATAAAAGAAATCAACGCCGTATTAATTGCGAAAGCCAAAAAAGCATTACTCGCGCTAATTGAATTGAATGCGAATTTACGATTGCTATAATTTTTCGTTTCATTTACGAGTATTTCGCAATGCGAAATCACGAGCCGATTCTTCCCATAAATACGTCTATTTTATAGACTGTAAAAATACGAATTTATTTCTGACGATCGGCAGCGTTAAAAATCGCGGCAAAGTGGGACACGGGTATATAGCCCTCGTTAAAGATGAACATTGTGTTTTGGATAAACACAGAATATAACAGACTAGATTTCACAAATAAAGCTCATTATAATGAAGCTGATCACGAAGAATGTGTTTCAAGTCGCCCGATAGAATTTTACAGCCTCGGAGGCTAAACTCGTAAAGGTAATGTTTCACGACCGTGAAATAATAAACCTCTTAACAATGGCCGCGATGGATCGCAGTAAAAATATTCAGCGAATAGTTTGTTACCAACAACTACACCATAAGATGCTACTTAAGCGCAAAGTTAAGGCGTTCCGTTTTATTTAACACCATTTCGCTACAAGGCGATTACGTGTCCGAGCATAAGCCGGTGGTTCATTGAAAAAAGTACGATATCCGGCTCGAAGGACCCGAAAAATTTTCTAAAAACTCGGAAGGTTCGAAATGGCCAAATGTTCTTTTGCCTTGAAAGCCGATGATTAATTGAATCCGGCTCGAAGGACTCCGAAAATGAGGGTGTCTTGGAATTATTAAATTTTCTTGTTACGAGAGGATGAGGTGGTGAAAAATAATAAAAGGGGAAGAAAAGCGTAGCCGCGTGGCTACGGCAGACAGTGCCCTCCGGGCAAGCGAGCAAATAAGCCGGCAGAAAATTAATTCCGTGGATTTTTGTCGGGCGCATCCGAGACGCTCGAGAGAGCACGGGGCCCCTCTTTCTCCGGGGCCTTCTCTCGCCTTCTCGATTTGCGCGCGGCTACGAGCTCGTCGCCGGGCATCGGGCATGACAGTGTCACGTCGCCCCGGGCGAAAATTCTTATAAAACGAGACGCGATATGCCACGGAGAGGAAATGAAACGATGGGGTCTCGTGAGAAGTTGCTAAGTGGATAAGGTGCTAAGTGTGGCCCTGGCTCTCGGGATGGTCACTGCACATGCGCGCGCGAAAGCACACACCGTAACCGAAACCATTTTTCATACCATTTGGGTCGACGAAAAGTAATTTATTACACGGGATAATACAAGCGTAATTTCCGATAAGCACGCGTACTTACGCTTATCGGGGATACGATAAAAAAATCCCGTGAATTCATCACTGATTAAGGTTACTCGAAAACTGGCCTAAAAAGGTCGCCCCGAGTGACCAAAAACAATTACAAACATTTTTAATTATCTCCTTTGGTTATCGCACTCGTCTCACGCATGCGGCATTTTTATCATCTAGAACAACGAAATTGATTACGTCACGTGAGCGATTGCTTTTCACCTGTTACCGCTCGTAGAAACGGCTTGAATTTCTTGAAATCGTATCTCGCGCGTGATCTACGGTGTTGATTCGTGGATACGAATTGGTAGCGACGCTCTCGGCAGGTGCGCGATTGACCGGCCGATCGGCGTTACGAGATCGGCATTTATACTACGTTTGTCTCGGACCCGCAAACATCAAGCCCGAGAGGTACTCAAATTGTTTCAGGTTGTAGGCGGTTCTGTAACACGTATCCAATCGGTAATCGCGGCCCATTAACGTTCGGAACTTTAATGCGCATTATCGAATTATCCTCTCGTGAATTTCAACCACTCCATTAGGATTATAAGGGTGTAACAGAAATTGCCGGCACTTAGTTAAGAATCCAATCGTTAAAGGAAATCGGTGAGTTCTCTGCGTTACCGGCGCTTTCACGTGGCAAAAACTCGGTGAAAAAAAAAAGCAAGGATCACGAGAGATATTCAATCGTCGACAAAAATACCGCCTCCCAAAGTGATTGTAAACTCGAAATCCGAGCGAATTCACTTCTCGCCGGGCATAAATTACCAGCCCGGAGTTAAACGTCATCGCGGGCGAGCTCGCATCAGTCCGGCACTTTTGTAACGTGCAGTTTTTCGTGAAAAAAAAGTCCATGCACACGTCAACGTGTTCCAGCGTGCTTTTTGCATATGAATGGGAGTAACGTCTCGTCCTTCGTCCTTGTCGCGCGTGTGCATGCGAAATCCATGCGCGCTCATTATGATTCATTATTAGGGCCATTGTGAGAGGTCCGGTTCGTCCGGAGCTCTAATTCTAGGCGCGGCGATATAGGGGTTCCTATCCGAAATCGCATAGAAATCCAATAAACTTTGTGCCCCCGAGACATTCGAAACTTCGGCAACAACACTTGCTCGCCGATTCCGAGGGACGTTTCCGCTCCTTCGTGTGCTTTACGAGAGATGGGAGTATAATCAGAACGAATCCAGAAACTCCGAGCCCACATTCGAGAAGATTTATTAATCAATGCGCGATAGGAAGTTCCTTTTCATCGTTTTCTTTTGCTTATTTTTAAATTGCGAGGAACAAGCACGAGATGAAGGCAAGCCAGCGACGGATTCGAAAGGACCCGGGTGGTGTGGGTGAACATACCGAGGTCAAGCAAGTTCAAGCGTTGGACCGCAGCCTGCCGGTTCGCGCCCCACCGCACGTGTAGTCGAAAACGAGCGTCCTGGCGACGAGTCGCCCTTTACCGCGGATTCCATTCGTTACTCCTCGGTAAAAGTGAGTTCGCTACACATGTACTCCTTCCCAATTACAATAATCGTAGAATTTACATTTCATTTGGCACGCTCGTAATTGCGCGCGTTTAACGGCGCAATGGAAAAATCTAAATGATGTTGTGTTATTACTGTCGAGATCGGACGGTAGTTGGGAGTGATTTAGTGCACGGGGCGCAACGAGAAACTTTCTCTTATGCCAGGTGATACTCGGCGAGACGTTGATTAGGCTCTTTTCGAATTTCTCAATTCGGCTCGACGAGATGCACGCTTTTTCCGACCCCGAATAATAGGTTCTGTTTCATTCGGGCTGTAATTAATGATTGCCGCGAGTTAACAATAACGAAACGAAGGAATTAATACCAGATGTCTCCTTTATCTCGTTATCTCCCTCGCGTTTCATCGAAAACATTTCGTTGCTTCAAACTTCTTCTTTCTCGTGTTTTTTGAACTTTTTTCTCCTTGAAAAAAAATCATTCCGCTTCCTCAAGGAAACGCGCGAGGAACGGGCAAGGAGGATGTGAAACGTAATACGTACTCGAGGGTTCAATTTGGGATGCTTTCACAACTTCTAGGTATTCAGCGCAAGTCTTGCGCGTCGGAAGAAAACTCTTATATCGCGGATCGAGTTCAGTCTACGCATTTAATATACCGCCGAGGAACAGGTGCAGCACCTGTTGCCAACCTGCGAGAGAGCGAACGAGCGAGCGAAGCAGGTGTATTCCGCGGTGTAGGCTGCGCCGTATGCTAATTGGTTCATGCCCGGGACCGGGATTTAACGAGTCCCCGCGCCCCCTCCCACCCCCCGTTACCCCTGGGGCTCTTTATCGACGTTTCCACTCTTTCTTCTTGTTACGTCGTCTCGATCGGGGGAGGAGGTGGATTCGTTAAGTCGCCGCGGCCTTGCGAGGTTTCGGAATACGAAATTAAGCCGAGGTGGGTCTCCCGATGCTCCGGAGCCGTAACGAGGATACAAATCGAAAGACAGAGCCCGGAGGCGAGTGTGCGTCGCCTCCTCGCTCCTCCGACGTATTCGATACGAGTCGAGTTACCGGTGTACAAATTGGCATAAATTCCCGCGCCCCACAGCCTTGCAAGAATGCGTTTAAGCACCGAGCTTCTTCGGGTCTTGTTGGTTTTTCAGAGGACCCTTAATTGGAAAGGAAGTAATGGTACGGCCTTGCTAAAATAAGTGACAGTCTTCTTAATCGTTATTGATTCGAACTTTGTAATCCGCCGAAAAAATGTCCGGCGTCCATTGGAATCGACGATGTTTATTTTATACCCAACTTTGCTCCGAAAGCGTTTAAGTTTGAAGTGTCTCGGAATCGGCTGTTTCTCAAAAAGGACGCGAATGAACTATCGATATTTCGGTTCAATGGATAGTAAAACTGCCACCCTTGTAAAGCGAACCATGCACGAGCCATAATTTATGTATATGGCCCATTTACGGCCGGTTTGACCGAACCAATTTTCCAGATATTCGAAAGAAGTGAGTCATAATCGTTATTGACATTTTGAAGCGTGGAATGGCCTGGCATTTACGAAACCAGTGATTATGGCGTTTGTTTGATTGATGCAACTCGAAAGAAGGGCAGCAATTTTGAGATCGTTACGCCGGATCGCATTCCGGGCCAAACGGTAGCGAAAGGAATCGCAGGAATTCGAGGCAGGATACGCCAAGCAACCAGGTGCTCGTTAATCCGTATAATGCTCCCGCGACCCTGCGAAACCTTTTGCTAATTTTCGTGGCTTGTTCGTGTCCGGAACCACGAACAATGTGTGCCGGGAGAAAGGAGCGTATTTTTGTAAGAAAAATCTACGACCATATAACGCGTGATCTGCATTTTGCGTTGGTAAAAGTCGCAAAGTTCGCGGTGGATTTCGCATTGTTTTTCGTCGGCTAGAGAAAATGTGGTATCTACGAGTATATGGCCTGCTCAGGAAGTAGAAACTTTTCGCGCGAAAGTACCTGCTCTCACGTTCACACCGTGACACAATGAACTTTACCAGTGTTGACACTTTGAAATTGAATGAAAATACCACACACCTTGTAACAAGCCGTTACGATCAAATCTCCGCCGATCAATTGCTATGATAGAAACATAAATAAGCTCAAAATCGATTTCTACTCGGCGGCACGAAATTTATAGCTGCAATAAAAATGCGAAAGGTTTTCACTTGTTAATGACGAGCGAACTCGTCGTGATCGAGTGAAAAGTAATGCAAAAGCTTGTTTAGCGATCGGAACATTTTTCTTGGCCGTTTGATATTGAATTTACCGATAGAAAGAACGAAGGAAGTATAAGCGTGGCGCCAGGAATCGTGAGCTTGTTGTTAAGTGATTCCGATAACCTCTCAATCGTTCACCAATCAACGGACGGAAGATGCGAAAGGGCGAAGGAACGGAGAAAAGAAAAACCGCCGCTAGATGGCATCGTTGTGAACGACGCCGTGGAATAATTAACGACGGACCGAGCGACCTGAATCGGGAGAAGGTATCGCTTCCTCCTCATGCTCTTCTTCGAGTACTTCAGCCGCGTCGCCTGGACACGACTTTAACGGTGGATACGTACTTCACTCTGCCCCTAAAGATAGCCAACGAGCGATAAGGGATAAGAAAAACCTTTCGCGACTCTTTGTCAAATCGACACTACGGAAACTTTTTAAATCGTTCGTAACCTTGGCAAAACAAGCCACGCATGGCCTATTTATGATCCATAAATGATTTCTATACATCCTTACCCTTGGTAACATGATTCAGGCCTGATTATATCAATTCAAAACTCGAATTCATCTCTTATTATTGAAGAAGTTCATGGTGTAATGGTTTGAAAAATGGTTGCATGAATTTGACACTTTTAGAACTGATTTGGCCTAATCAGATCTTTTCAGGTCTAAATATATCCAGTTTTCTATAAACTATGCAATAATAAAAGATAAATGTTCATACTAGGCCTGATCAGGTTGGCTCATATTTGATCAAGTCTGGATCTTGCCTGATTCGAGATGAGTTATCTTTTTCCCGGACATGTGGATCGCGTACGAACCTGACATAGCCCACATATTGACCATATATCAGCCGCACGAAGGTCATATAGGGGCAGATATGAATCGTTTTACTAGGGAATTCTTTCCGAAAGGAGTGACGTTGGTTCGTTCGGGAAAGAGAAAAAAAGTGTTCGGTGGCCTGCCGGAACCAAGTGAACCTGATCTCTTGAAATACGAGTACGAAGTGGCCCGAACGGGCTCTTATGGTTCGGGACCGGTATCAGTTACTTTGTACAATTTTACGAGCAATCAAAAAAGAAGGAAGTCCCGTGTCCCGTATTCGGGCTGTCAACGCCTCTTGCGAAGGTTGCGGAAAGAAAAGAGGAGGACAGCAGGCGGAGGTGAAAGAAAAATGCGCGAGGCAGAAAAAGGAGTCGCGCGACGTGCCCACGCGACATAAAGAATCGCCCGCAGCTCATAAAGTAGCGCTAGATTTTATCTCGCGAATGCCGAACGACGCTCTCGTCGTCCCCGTGTGCATGGTCCCGGACGCTCGCGCGCCTATATATTTTAAGCGTCCCGCGTACGACACATGCGTGCCGCGCAAGTATACATAATATGAGCGTATAACTTGTGCGTGAAGGCCCAAGCTACTTTCTTTCTCCGCTGCACGTGGAGAAGTCGCAGACGTTTCGTGATTAAAAAAGATATTGCAGTTAATGCGACGTGACGCGTAAGTTATTCGGCTGCTTCGATAATCGACTCTATCATGAACCAAGTCCCTAATGAGGGCTTGACACGCTCGACTTGACATATTCGGGATGGAAAATATGAGGCTAAGGATATTTTTACCGTTCGCCAGGAAAAATTCACGTGCCTCGAATCGGCCTTGAAAAGGTTGGGCGGAATGAAAAAGCATCGTTAAAACTCGATAAGCATCCAAGGTTTTCGTGACCTCTATCAAGGTCAACTTAAACCAATATCTGGTATAATCGTCCGCTGCGTTTTATCCTTCCTCCTCGGCCAATGGGCAATCCCTCTCATTATTGCGACTATCCCGTAATGGGAGATTTTGAAAAGCGATTGTCGCAAATTTTATAGCTTTCGTTCCTCATTGTTAAAAGAGCGCTAGGGTTCATACCATTCCTAGAAATCACGGAGCCCGAAGTCGTACCGAAACTTCCACGTACAATTACGTTTGCGATTGGAGGAAGAGCACGGGGATAAGAGGAACGGTAGCAAAACGGCGACGAGAAAGACAGAGTAGGAAGGAGAGGCCCGCCACGTAACGTTATCACGATGCACGAGTGCTTAATTCTAAAAAAGTCAATAACGCGGCCGGCGCGGTAGCCCCGTACCCCCTAACTCGCTACTGCTTCTACTGCTACTGCTCCTCGTTGTAATGAATTTGGAGGCAGGAAATTTCAGCCGTGCCCTCGGACTCGTCGCGGTTGCGACGATGTGCCGCTTGCTTTAATGCGGGAATAAAGTAGCGTCCGGGTCGATGGGGTCGACCACAAGCGGGTGCGCGAAGACAATGGCTACCTCGGCCCATATGGAAGAGTTTTACGGACAGAAATGGTCGGCGAACATTGTCTCGAAAAACCATAAAATAAAGCAGCCGGACGACTAAACCGATTCCCCGACTCTCCGCTTCTCCACTCCCTCCTCGCGTACTTGTCTGCAGCGAGAATAAGCAAAGTTCCATGAGCGCGTTCGCTCCCCGCTCGCGCTTAATACACCTTGTGGGAAAGCACGCTCAATTTGCCTGCTTTGGAGATCGGAGAGAACTCTTCTTCACTAGGTGAGACCAACGGGACTGCACCTTACGGACTACCGGCGATGTTGGCTAATTTACGAAATGGACGCTCTACGACCGCCCGCTGTTTATAGGAGAATCGCGTACGTACGTTCCTACACGACTCCACGGGAAGTTCCATTGACATTTTTTTTCCCCCCGAGCCTTTCTTCCCTTTATTACAG
>JABFQM010003173.1:0-12516 GCA_022816865.1 Zelostemma sp. ZL-2020
CAAAAATGTCAGAATCGTTGCTCATCGCGAGTGTAATAATTATTCTCGAACGATAAAATCGTTTAAACAATCAATTTGTTTGAACTGATTAAAAAATTTAAAAATTGAAAAACAGCCATTTTCAAGATATTGTCATCTATCGTGATACATTATCAATAATTTTCGAATAAGTTTATTGTTTAAACAATTGAAAATTATAAGCACTGAAATTTCGATATCGTTGCAAATCGTAAGTGTAATAATTATTTTCGAACGATAAAATTGTTTAAACAATCAATTTGTTTAAACAAATTAAAAAATTTGCAAATTTAAAAAAAAGC
Source organism: Zelostemma sp. ZL-2020 (assembly GCA_022816865.1). NCBI lineage: Eukaryota > Metazoa > Arthropoda > Insecta > Hymenoptera > Platygastridae > Zelostemma > Zelostemma sp. ZL-2020. The sequence continues at coordinate 321 of JABFQM010003173.1, forward strand.
AATTTTCAAGATATTGTTATCGATCGTGATACTATATCGAAAATTTTTGAATAAGTTTATTGTTTAAACAATTGAAAATTATAAGCACTGAAAATTCAATATCGTTGCACATCGCGAGTGTGATAATAATTTTCGAACGATGAAATTGGTTAAACAATCAATTTGTTTAAACAAATGAGAAAATTTAGAACTTGAAAAACAGCAATTTTCAAGATATAGTTATCGATCGTGATACATTATCAATAATTTTGAAATAAGTTTATTATTTGAACAATTAAAAATTGTAAGCACTGAGATTTCAATATCGTTGCACATCGCGAGTGTGATAATTATTCTCGAACGATGAAATTGTTCAACCAGTCAATTTCTTTAAACAAATTAGGGAATTTGGAAATTGGAAGAAAGGAATTTTCAAGATATTGTTATCGATCGTGATACATTTTTGATAATTTTCAAACAAGTTTATTGTTCAAACAATTAAAAAGTATTAGCACTGAAATTTTAATATTGTTGCAAATCGCGAGTGTGATCATTATTTTCGAACGATGAAATTGTTTCAACAATCAATTTGTTTAATTAAATTAGAAAATTTGGGATTTGAAAAACATCAATTTTCAAGATATTGTTATCGATTGTGATACATTATTAATGTTTTGTGAACAATTTTATTGTTTGAACAATTTAAAACTATGAGCACTGAAATTTCAATATCGTTGCACATCGCAAGTGTAATCATTATTTATGAACGATGGCATTGTTTATACAATCAATTTGTTGAAACAAATTGGAAAATTTGGAAATTGAAAAACAACAGTTTTCAAGATATTGTTATCGATCGTGATACATTATCAATAATTTTCATATAAGTTGATTGTGCAAACAATTGAAAATTATTAGCACTGAAATTTGAATATCGTTGCACATCGCGAGTGTGATAATTATTTTCGAACGATGAAATTGTTCAAACAATCTACTTGTTAACACCAATTTGAAAAGTTGGAAACTAGAACAAAGCAGTTTTTAGGCTATAACACTTTTGTATTAAAATTTCATTCAACAATTAAAAGACGATGCATAAAAGTTACGGAATAGTATGTTGCATTACAAGGGTTGAAACAGCGATTGCAACGAGTATGTAGTTGGCTGCCCGAGCGAAGCGAGGGCTGCCAGTCACACGAGTTTAGAGATGTGTTATGACAGGTCGTAAAAATCTCGGTCATGTCATGGTCATATAACGGTCAAATGACCGTTATGTGAACGTCGCGCCCTTTATTTTTTTCGTATGTGTTATGACGGTCATAGATAGTGACGGTCACATTTTTGGTCACAGAATACAATTCAACCGTCATAGAATTTTTTTTCATAAGACCCGTCATAACGGTCATAAAACTTTCGGTCCTACGACCGTCATGTGACGGTCACTTGACCGTCACATGACCGGTCACATGACGACAACACATCTCCATACGAGTTGCATCAGCGGTGTTTCATTCCGAGAAATGCATATTATTTTTCATCGCACGTCGATCAGAACTCTGAGTTTCGGTACCTGTAGAGCGAGGCGAGACAGCGAGTTTCAAAGACTGTGCAAGTGCATAATTTTGATGGAAAATCGTTAGTTTCATATTATGATATCATACTTAATGTTATAATCCCTTGAAGATATCAAAAATTATTGTGTGATACATTTCTCATTTGTGAAATCACATTGTATGATACATTTATCATTTTTGACATCATAGTATTACCAAAAAATATCCAGATCCGCCCAAAAAAACATTCTAAATGGAAATTCGGGAAGGTGAGGAAAATAGCGTTCGCCAAAAAAACCTTTACCCCATAAAAGAAAAAAAAGAGCCAAATCTCCCGCATGCGCGTTGATGAGGATAATTTTGCTGGACAATGATTTGCGGTGGGTAACTCGAAACAAATTTCAATAAGAAGGAAAAAAATTCAATAATCGTTAGCCTCGAAATATACAGCCAAGGGGAAAAAAGCAGACATATATGACGAGGACTGTACATGTCGTTTCATTCCAGTCACTCTGAATTTGGCCATTTCGAGTCACTCACCTTCCCGCTTTTTATGACAAACAACGCCTTTGTTAATTGAAAATCAAATTGTTTAATATCAGTCGAAAGAAATTCATTGATTTTGCCAAAGAGAAAATACATGACAATACTAGTTGTGCATGTTAAAACACGATGAAAAAAGATATATTCGCAACAAGTTCATTTGTACAGTTTTTAATTTGTTCCTTTGTTTCAAGTGTAACTTTGCAAAATTGATGAAGAAACCTAATTCAGTCTTGCTGGGAGCAAGAGGTGGAGTGGGGTGGAGCTCCCGTGATCGAAAGATCGATAAGTAGCATGACGACAATAGATCATGACCGCTGCAACTTTTTGTAGCAAATTATTATTCTGACTTTTCAACTCGTATATTTTCAAAAAATTTATTTTTACAATACATTGATTTTTACAATTTATCATTTACATTTTCATATAACTTTGCAAAATTATAAGGAAAATCAAATAACGTAATGTTGAAGGCAAGGGGCGAAATGTGGTGACGTTTCCGTTATCTAATGATACATAAGTTGCATAACGACAATTAAGCATGACCGCTGCATTGGTTTGTAGCAACTTATAGAACTAACCATTCAACTTACTGTTACATAACAGGAGCAAGGGGTGGTACGGAGGTCGCTCCTACATAAAAGGTCACGTTGTTAATTCATAGAAAAACCCGTGAATTGAAAAAAGATTATTTGTCATATTTAGCGCAGGGGTGGCAAGGAGTATCGCTTTTAGACTTTGAAAATTCCAAGTAAGGTAAAGCCTTCTTAAAATGACCGGTCGCCTCGCGATTTCGATGTAGCTATCAAATGTCAAAAAAGCGGGAAGGTGAGTGACTCGAAATGGCCAAATTCAGAGTGACTGGAATGAAACGACATGTACAGTCTGGGTCATATATGTCTGCTTTTTTCCCCTTAGCTGTATATTTCGAGGCTAACGATTATTGCATTTTTTTCCTTTTTATTGAAATTTGTTTTGAGTTACCCACCGCAAATCATTGTCCAGCAAAGTTATCCTCATCAACGCGCATGCGGGAGATTTGGCTCTTTTTTTTCTTTTATGGGGTAAACGTTTTTTTGGCGAACGCTATTTTCCTCACCTTCCCAAATTTCCATTTGGAATGTTTTTTTTGGGCGGATCTGGATATTTTTTGGTAATACTATGATGTCAAAAATGATAAATGTATTATACAATGTGATTTCACAAATGAGTAATGTATCGCACAATAATTTTTGATATCTTCAAGGGATTATAACATTAAGCATGATATCATAATATGAAACTAACGATTTTTCATCAAAATTATGCACTTGCACAGTCTTTGAAACTCGCTGTCTCGCCTCGCTCTACAAGTACCAAAACTCAGAGTTCCGATCGACGTGCGATGAAAAATAATATGCACTTCTCGGAATGAAACACCGCTGATGCAACTCGTATGGAGATGTGTTGTCGTCATGAAACCGGTCATGTGACGGTCAAGTGACCGTCACATGACGGTCTTATGACCGAAAGTTTTATGACCATTATGACGGGTCACATGACAAAAAATTCTATGACGGTTGAATTGTATTCTGTGACCAAAAATGTGACCGTCACTATCTATGACCGTCATAACACATACGAAAAAAAAGAAAGGGCGCGACGGTCACATAACGGTCATTTGACCGTCATATGACCATGACATGACCGAGATTTTCATGACCCGTCATAACACATCTCTAAACTCGTGTGATTGGCAGCCCTCGCTTCGCTCGGGCAGCCAACTACATACTCGTTGCAATCGCTGTTTCAATCCTTGTAATGCAACATACTATTCCGTAACTTTTATGCATCGTCTTTAAATTGTTGAATGAAATTTTTATTCAAAAGTGTTATAGCCTAAAAACTGCTTTGTTCTAGTTTCCAAATGTTTGAATTGGTGTTAACAAGTTGATTGTTTGAACAATTTCATCGTTCGAAAATAATTATCACACTCGCGATGTGCAACGATATTCAAATTTCAGTGCTAATAATTTTCAATTGTTTGCACAATCAACTCATTTAAAAATTATTAATAATGTATCACGATCGATAACAATATCTCGAAAACTGTTGTTTTTCAATTTCCAAATTTTCCAATTCGTTTCAACAAATTGATTGTTTAAACAATGCCATCGTTCATAAATGATGATCACACTCGCGATGTGCAACGATATTGAAATTTCAGTGCTCATAGTTTTCAATTGTTTAAACAATAAAATTATTCGCAAAACATTAATAATGTATCACAATCGATAACAATATCTTGGAAATCGGTGTTCTTCAAATCCCAAATTTTCTAATTTGATTGGACAAATTTATTGTTAAAACAATTTCATCGTTCGAAAATAATCATCACACTTGCGATTTGCAACAATATTGAAATTTCAGTGCTAGTCATTTTCAATTGTTTGAACAATAAACTTGTTTGAAAATTATCAAAAATGTATCACGATCGATAACAATATCTTGAAAATTGCTTTTTTTCAATTTCCAAATTCCCTAATTTGTTTAAAGAAATTGACTGGTTCAACAATTTCATCGTTCGAAAATAATTATCACACTCGCGATGTGCAACGATATTGAAATTTCAGAGCTTACAATTTTTAATTGTTGAAATAATAAACTTATTCGAAAATTATTGATAATGTATCAGGATTGATAACTATATCTTGGAAATTGTCGTTTTTCAAGTTCCAAATTTTCCCATTTGTTTAAACAAATTGATTATTAAAACAATTTCATCGTTCGAAAATAATTATCACACTCGCGATGTGCAACGATATTGAAATTCTAGTGCTAAAAATTTTCGATTGTTTAAACAATAAACTTATTTGAAAATCAATAATGATGTATCACGATCGAAAACAATATCTTGAAAATTGCTGTTTTTTGATTTCTAAATTTTTTAATTTGTTTGAACAAATTTATTGTTTAAACAATTACATCGTTCGAAAATAATTATCACACTCGCGATGTGCAACGATATTGAAATTTAAGTGCTAATAATTTTCAATTGTTCGAACAATAAACTTATTTGAAAATCATGCATAATGTATAACAATCGATAACAATATCTTGAAAATTGCTTTTTTTAATTTGCAAATTTTATAATTTGTTCAAACAAATTGATTGTTTAAACAATCCTATCGTTCGAGAAGAATCATCACACTTACGATGTGCAACGATATTGAAATTTCAGTACTTATAATTTTCAATGGTTTAAACAATAAACTTATTCGAAAATTATTGATAATGTATCACGATAGATGACAATATCTTGAAGATTGCTGTTTTTCAATTTTCCAATTTTTCAATTAGTTTAAACAAATTGATTGTTTAAACCATTTCATCGTTCGGAAATGATTATTACACTCGCGATGGGCAACGATTTTGAAATTTTTGTGTTAATAATTTTCATTTGTTTAAACAATAAACTTGATCACGAATTATTAATAATGTAACCGGATCGATAAAAGTCAATAAATGTTGCATTACATTGCATATCGTACCATTAATTTGAATCGTTGCATATATTTTTCAGCTTTAAATTTTCGAAGCAAATTTGCTTCACAAATTCGATGGCTAACTATAGCGAAAGTAAAAATTAAACAGACGGCTTTTACAGTAGCGCCATCGGGCGGCGAAGTTTCGAGTTCCAAAAATCACGAAACATCGAAAACAACCTTTTTCTCGTTGATTCTCGTCGATTCGGAATGTAAATTCCCTCAAAACTGAAAACGGCAACTTCTAATTAGCGTTTTTGATCCGTTTTAAGTGATATCATTAGGTAGATATAAGGATATATCGAAATAATAGATCGTTTTGATAAGGTAGAAGTCGGTTGGTACTGTCTGAATATTAACCCTCATCAAAAAATTGGAAATAAATTCTCTGTCACGAACAGTACACTCATTAATTACATAATTAACGCGATGTTTTTCGATACACGAACAAGTGCATTCGATGGAAAATCGCCTGAAAAAGCCAAATCCGCCGTCATTTCGGGGATTTGAGCTTTTAATAAAAAGATACGAGCGAAAATACTCTGGCTCGAACGCGATTTTCAGATAATTTTTGTAGATATGGTGTGGTAGTTGAGGCTTTTTTTCCTCACCTTCGGTCAATTACCGCTGAGCATGATTGCACATTATCGGAGCCGAAGTTTCGAAAAGATCGATAACCGAGTTCACTTGCGCTGCGGAATTGGAAAAAACGGCGATATTTGATTTTCATGCCCTTATCTAATCTTCGAAAGAGTGACAAAAGTCTTACCAAGTTCGTTAGATGGTACAAGTTTTATAAAGATACCCCAGAAACGCTAGAAAACGCTAGAGCTAGAACGCGAGAGGTGAAGAGAAGTGAGAACAAAAAAAGGGTCGGAAGTTTATACATTGAAAGTTCACTCACCGGTTGTTGATCTTGTAATTACTACGCAAATCATGACTTGTACGATGAATTTCCCTCCCCGATTGTTAATCTTCTTTCTAAGGACAACACGGAACGTTTTGATGATGTGATCAACCGAGGAAACATCCTATATCCACTTCCAGAAAGAACTACGTGGTAGCGGTTTGTGCCGAAGTAACAGCTGTATTTTTATCGTGTAGATCACAAGTTGAGTTTCTCGTGTCCAAAGCATCGCAAATGTCTTTGGCGTATCGGAGAGTCCGATGACAAGCTTTGTGAAAGTATAGGGTCTGGGCTGCGGTACTTGTGATTATCGCAGGAACGTTGAAGAAGACGATGGGAAGTTCGACTGTTACGTTTTTCTAAAACCGTCTGCAGTTTTGCCCAACGTTTCTCCATTTTCAATCAGTCCGAGCTTGACGCGTTGAATCATTATAATCCATCGTTGTTCGATTATCACTTACAACTGACTTGAACTTAAGATTCACCTTAGCATCGAATACTCGTACAACTAATCTCAACTATCCCTACTCCACGATCGTAAACTTTTTTCAATTTGCTGGTAGAAAGACGCTTTTATTACGTAATTTGGAAGCAAACAATGTAAGATGGTTCAAAGTTGCGATGTCAAACTTCTACGACTGGGAACGGAATAATTCGAACGTGTTTCGAGCTTTGAATTGCAACACATACTAGTTTGTATAATAGTGGAATTTTTACCGTCACCACTGTCGTTGAACTCACGGCATTTGTATATTATAAAATAATTACCGGTAAGAAAAGACTATCAGTCCTATCTGATAACATTACAAATGCGATGTATAACATAAAAACATTTCCATCATGAAATGACGAAACGATGGTTTTTCTTCTTTGCGTAGATTTTGCTCAGGACATCCGCGATGAAAGGATCAATATCGGCGAATCGCGGCGAAAGTTCTCCGACTCTGCTCCGCGGCTTTAAGATGCCGAATCATTCATAAGGGTTAGGCAGTCCAGAATAAAAAAAACGCAACACGATATAATGAAACTACGATTGATTTATTTGATAAAACATCTAAATATCCCAGTGCAACGGTTTACAGTTACAAAAACGCGACTGACCGAAGTAAGAACGCGGCTGGCAGCAAGGTACCGGCGTAACGACCCGTAATATCTTAGCCGGTGTCGAGTGTTGGAAACTTGACCGGTGGACTCCAGCCTCTTTACGCTGAAAGAAGTAGATGAGGCTAGGTAGGCGACAATGTTTCGCTTCATCTAACTTAATTCCTCCATTCTAATACGTAGACGGCACGCTAAATTTGAGTAGCAAGATAGTTGAACTGATAGTTGTGGACAAATCACTTGATAGTGATTTTAAATGCGTCTTCTAAAATTGTCGGGCCGTGTTTCGGCATATTTCACATTTAAAAAACTTCCGACGCTCATTTTTTGTCCTTCGAAGTTCCGTAACCGATATCGCTGTATTGCAATCGATCTATGTTTATACATCAATCGAAGGATAAATGACTCTCGGTATTACTAACGCTCGGTATTCACGATTCAAAGGCAGTGTAAATTACATGAATCTGCATATTGAAAGGTGATTTATGTTTATTCATGTTGACTTTCGAGATTCGTGATCGTCTAATAATGAGTCAGATTATTAAGAAGATGATAAAATTAAGTTCTGTGCTTGTCAAATTTGACTAAGAAAATTCGCGACAGAAAATTCAAGTTTTTATTGTCGCGATCGTCAAATAATTGGTCAAATTTCCCAAGCTAACGTACAATTGATAAACAGCGATGCACTACCCTGTCAGGTCAGCTTCTTCCGCTCAGTGGAGGATCAGTGGAGGCAATTTTTCCTCCGCTCATTTTTTTACACGATGAAGTGAACTTTCGTGAAATTTATTTAAGGGGATTGATGCAGGAGACCATCATTTGTCTTTTAATGATGCTGAATTCGAATTATATAATTTACTCCAAAATATATGAGGACCTTTCAGCAAGAACGAGTTTAGTCGGGTCGCGGCGCTTACGAGAAAAATCGAAAAGAAGATGGAATGACTCCGTGAAGTCTCCAATTTTCCATGTAAATGCTTTACACCGCAATCATTTTTAAGGGCATACGGATGAGAACAATATTATTTTAGTACAAAATAAAAATATTGCAAATTGTAAATTTTTTCGCAAAAATTATTTGATCCGACTTAAGTCGTTTTTGCGTAAATGGCTATTCTGCTCGACTAACAGGTGTTATGGTCCTGAAGACTGTACACGTCGTTTCATTCCAGTCACTCAGAATTTGGCCTTTTCGAGTCACCCACCTTCCCGCTTTTTTGACTATTTTGGCTATATCGAAATTGCGAAGCTACCCGTTATTTTGAGAAGGCTTTACTTCACTCGGCATTGTCAAAGTCCGAAAGCGCCACCCCTTGCCACCACTTGCTCTAAATATGATAAACTATTCTTTTTCAATTTACGAATTTTTCTATGAATTCACAGCGTGACCTTTCATATGGAAGCGACCTCCTTACCACTCCTCGCCCGTGGGAAATTTTTTCATATATGATCATATATGGTCATATATGGTCATATATGAATTTTGAACATATATGAACTCTTCATATATGATCATATATGATCATATATGAGCATATATGAGCATCATATATGAACATCATATATGACCATATATGATCATATATGATCATATATGAACTTTGAAAATATTTTTTTATAGAAGATTTTATAATGACCATGAAATAATAAATCAATGTAACTAATAATAATTTTTTCATTAACTAACATTTCCTCCCATGGAACATTTTTTCATATATGATCCATATATGGTCATATATGTTCATATATGAATTTTGAACATATATGATTGTATATGATCATATATGGTCATATATGAAAAAATTTTCCACGGGGTGGTACTTCATGTCAACCACATTCCATAAAATTTTGATTCATGGTGCTCAAATAATAGAATCGGCAGTATTGCCTATAGGAATGTTATCAGAAGATGCTCAAGAAGCTCGGAATAAGGACATCAAAAAATTTCGACAATGCTTTTCAAGGAAAAGTTCCCGGGAGAAGACAATGACAGATGTTTTCCGTCGGCTTCTGGTGACTTCAGATCCAGTTATTTCGAGTTTAAGAAAAACACCGATGAAAAAATATAAACAACTTTCTGCGAAAGCCGCACAATCGTTACTGCCTCCAGATAGATCAGAAAATACGAACATTCTCAATGAATCTTGTATTTCTGGCGATTCAACGGATTATGATTCCGACGATCAATATTGTTCATTTTCAAATTGCTTCCATTTGGCAACAAAGCAGACAATAAATAGTGTCGTCAGTGCATCAACTGTCGTGAATTTACATCTTAAGTTCGTCCTTTTTACCCATTATGTTGAATCTGCTGTTTTGAATGTCGAAATTTTGATATCAAATACGTTGTCAGCGACTTTGAAAACCCCTTTGCACACATTTTTACTCGAATCGACCGACTTTTTGAAAAAAATTTCGGCAATTTTGCATCCGCTATTTAAAATTTTAAAATTTTGATATAAAGTTCGTTATCAGCGATCTCGAAAACCCCTACATTCATATTTTTTCTTGAATCGACCGACTTTTCCAAAAAAATGTCGGCCATTTTGCAGCCGCCATTTTGAATTTCGGAATTCTAATATCAAATTCGTAATTAGCGGCCTAAAAAACATGAAATCCCAAGTTTTCATCAAGATCCGTAACTTTTCCGACTTTTGGCCAGCTTTTCGAACAAATCGACCACTGTGCGTCGCAGAGAAAAGCTCATCGGAATGTCGGAAGTCAGACGTATATGCATCTTATAGTCATGCTCAATAGCCGGAATATTCTCCAAATCTTCATAATTACTGAAAATAACGTTTAGTATAGCTTCCCGGTGAAGCTCGCTTAACGTCGGGCCAACAACGAATTTATTACTCGGAATATCAACTTCGATGGCAAAAATGTTGGGTACAGAATGATCTCTATCATCACAGACAAGACTACTTAAAACAGGGGGATCCGGAATGCTCAAAGGCTGACAGCAAGAACACCCAGTGCGGGCCAGATCTGAACAAGATCCGAATGATGAGTACACACAATGCAACACTGCGTTTGATATTCGTATTTTATTACGTTCCAATTCCTCGTCAACCTCGATTACAGGCTTAGCAATCTCATAAACCTCTGAATTCAACATCGATAGCTGGATGTCGAACGTCTTAAGGAAGTTTCGGCCTAACAAGACGGAATAAGAAATGAAATGATCCGGAATTACATAGATCTTAATATGTTTGCTCAGACTTCGGAACTGAACCTTAACTAAAATTTCGCCGTATGTGCACAAACGGAAGTCGCCGAGCCCTTTGTAACCGGAACGTTTGACAGATGAGCCCACTAATTCCTTCGGAACGTCAGAATATCGGATCAAGCTAATTGGACTGCCCGTATCAAGAAGAGAAACAAACGTGTTACATTGGAGCACTTCATTATCAGAAACAAAAGCAACACTCACCGTATTGAATTCGGAAATCCCTTGGCTTAATTCATCGACGTCATCGGAAGGATGCTGGGCGGAACTGGTGTCGCTGATCAACGCGATTCGTTTGTCGGCGGGTGGTGGCCTCGGGCAACTGGACAGTTTATGTTGCATCGAGCCACATCGGAAGCAGGAACCTGGTGCGCGTTTCGGAAGCAGGCAAACAGAAGACAAATGCCCAAGCCCTGAGCAGTTGTAGCAGATCACAGCCTTCTTCGGATCTTCTGACTTCGGGATGGTTCCCCTCAATCGATTAACTAGAGCGGCGGAAGGAGCGGAAGCCGTCGGAGTAGTTGGAGGGTAAGCGTCGCGTAAATGGATGTACGTATGGGCCAATTCCTTCAATTGGGCAATCGTCTGCGCTGGATACAAAACGGCAACGTTGACGGAACGGTCACAGAAGCCATCGATGATGCATCGGATCGTTTGTTTCTCGTCGATGTCGGCGCGTGCGGCAAGCTCCTGCATCTTGAGAATGTATCCCATAACGGAAGTCTTAGCAGAAGCGTACGTAGTCTTCTTGAGCTAGTCGATTGTCTCGGAAACGGAATAAACATGACCAAAACTCTGCAGAAAATTGGCTTAGATCTGTTCGTACGTAACGGAATCGTCAGTTCGGAGAAACAATTCAGCCTCCGTTTTGGACTTCATTAATCGTCGGACGCAGCGTAGACGGCAGGCGCGGTCGCCGTTGACGGAATCACACGCGCGCTCAAAATCGGAAAGCCACTTATTGGCGTCATAAACATCGGAGCCGGAGAACGGAATAACGGCATGTTTGATGTCCTTAAATGTCGGCTGAAATTGTCGAGCTGGCATAGCAACCACCGCGTTGGCTCCAAGATCTTCAAGCTGGGCCAATTCCGCGCGTAGCTGAGCGATTCGCCGACGTTTTTCCAAGACTCGGAGCTCGGCGTCAAGCGCGGCCTCTTCGTGTTCAACGATCGGTTGTTGTTGTCCGCGAAGTTTACCTTGATCGTCATCGTCACCTTCATTCGGAAGCTAAGCGTCTCTGTTTTGGTTAACGTCGTCGTTATCTCCATTGTTTCCTCCGCTGCCACTGCTCTGTTGGTACAAGTTGCTTAATCGCTCGGTGGACGCGTTTCAGGCGAACGGGATGTTTCTGGCTAGT
>JABFQM010003174.1:0-12508 GCA_022816865.1 Zelostemma sp. ZL-2020
TTTTTTTTCGTGAAGAAGAAGATGTTGTTAAATAAATTATACTGGCATATTAAATGTAATTAATGACGTTGCGTTATAAATATTTTTTCTAATTCACCCTTGCATTAAAGTATCGATCCACCTTAATTAATGATAAAATGCTTGAGAAATTGATGTTTTTAATGGTCTTTTCAGAATAAAAAGATTTCTATTTACGATGCGAGGAAAGAATTACTAATTTGTAATACAATAGAAATTAATTACGAAGCACAAGAGGGAAACAAAATTTACGAAAGCGTTGCTTCGAAAGATGTAAGGGAAGTTGATGAGAATCGGTCGATTATGAACAACCCTTTTTTGAATTGTTCTAATGATAAAGTCGCTGATACCGAATCAGTATGCGCCAAAAGTTCCGAGGGGGATTCGTCCCAAAATTTAACATCCGATGTGCTCGATCAGGCGACCATAATTGACCAGCAAAATCTCGAGGATTCGTCGGGGGATAAAAATTCGATAGACAACGATTTATCGAGGAAAAACCAACTTGACGCGTCAAGACCAGTTCCTCTCGTTATAGATATTACTGAATCTGATCAGAATGAAAATACTTCGCACACTTTCGGAAACGAAATTGTGTCTGCCAAAGAAATGAACGAAGTCACTGCGATCGATCCGATATGCGTGAAAAATAATGAAAGTACGCGGACTCGTACCGATTCGTCGAATATTGCACGAAATGATAAGAATGTAAAGAAGAAAGGAAAGCCAAGCGTTCAAAAGAAGGTGAAAATGTCGGCAAAAGATTTTAATTTTTGTACAAAGTTTTGAATAAAATCAAATCGGAACTCGGGAATGTTTATTTTTCGTAGGGTAAAGTAGCAAGAGAGTCCAAGGAACAACTTCAAAAATTTTGGAGTAGGTATCGAAGTTTTGGCAAAAGGCCCAATGTTTCAACGCGAGCACAATATCCTACGATTGAAAGGTACTTCTCTTGCATTTCGTTAAATTCAATAATTAAAATGTATTTCAAATTTTCAGTGTTACATCCCAGAGCGTCTCAAGTCATCAACAATATCCTGCGATTGAAAAGTATTAGTCCAAGCAATTTCAGATGGCACTAATTATTCGATTTAAAACTTCCGCCATTTCCTCTACGGAATTTATAGAGTTGAAGATGCAACTGTTTCCATTTTCCAGCGTTGCATCTCCGAGAATCAACGCGCCGATAACGGAATCTTCGAGATACCTCAATATATCCACGAAATTTCCAACTTTTGGAGCCTGGGCCAAAGAAAGTTATTCAAACGGTAATTTGATGAACGTTCGGGAAGAAACTGTGGATGAGCGCTACAGAATGAGCGAGCAGAGCAGAGGAAATTTGTTGCAGGCGAATGTAATTACCACGAAATTCTCCATTCACGTTTGTTTTATTAACCGCTGTATGACGCGTGTTTTTTGGAACAGGGATCCACTAATTACGCGATACCCGCGTCTCACATCGAGTGTACTAATCATTTAGCGCGTTTGCCGCACGTGCCGACGTGGAACAATGCACCCCCGCAACAACGGTTACTACTCCCGTACATGGTCTCGGTTTCTTCGCAGCCTGTGACGCGAAATTACTCTCCAAGAATTTACCCGGTGACTCAGGCGCTAAGATATCGAGCAGACGAACTTCAGGTACGGAATTTCCAGTTTTCGCCTCGATTTTCGATCACATTTTTACCACACCAGGGTTGCCACTTGAATCCATAGGTCAAATTTCCTGACCTTTCCAGGTTTTCAACTCGAAATGTGAATTTTCCAATGGAAAAATTCCCCTTTTTCTCTGCTTCGAATTTTCCAGGTTTCCCAGTTTTCCAGATTGTGTGGCAGCCCTGTATACGTTCATTTGTCGATGTCATGTGTGGAAAATGCAATATTCGTAACTGTGGGAAAGATTTTCTTTAAATTTCTAAAAGTTATTGTAGAATTAAATTTTTCAGGTGAATACTACTGCGATTTACGACTTTCCTGCAACTTATAATCTCAACAATGACGTGTCTTATTCGACAACTGGATCCGCCCAGTTCGTATCTTCGCCGTATCGTACTTGGTGGAATAAATAATAATCTCCGACTCGTGGAATAAAAATGCCGATTTTACATTCTTCAACATAACAATAAAATGTTTTATTGATTTTCGAGATTCAAGGTTTTTCGATTCGAATGCAAATGTCAGAGCTCATTTTGCGTGAAATAAATCGAAAATTCGCGAAACCATAAAATCGCAATGAAAAAAGTGTCTTGTTCGCAGTACAAATATAAGTACAATTTAATTTTGATTATTGTACATACATTTCCGCACACCGATAAATATTCAGAGAGTCATAACAGTCTTAATTTTCTGTTTTGTTTTTATTTAGAATTTCGAATAGTTTTAATCTATTAATGATAGTGCAACATTTGTTTTTTTTTTATGAAATATATTACCTACACAATTTCCCTACTTTATTATTACAGTCTCAAAATTCGCGTAGTCTCGAATTTTGTTACCAAAGTATTCAAAATAAATTTACATCAATAAGCACCGCGAGTCCACGTCAACTGCATCGAACCGCGACATCATTTTCAAATATTTTGTACAAGAATCTTCGACGTGATGTGCGCAATCCGATACCGACGAGACGGCATTTAAATTTCTCATGTCTAAATCTTAGAAAGTACATGAACGAGGAAAAAAAAACCGTCCAAATGCATAAAGCTTTAAAAAACCGTCGTTAAAAAAACGTTTGCAGCGAGTCCGATCGATTGCTTTGGCATCGCGTCAATAGATTTTTACAATAAATCATCAATAAGAACAAGTACACTGAAAAAAAGATTACAGTTGCTTCATCCATAAAAATTTGGTTCAAATGAATACAATGTCAATAAAAACAAATTTCACTCCAAAACAATAACTTTAATCGACGTCGAATCGAATTCCGGGCTTTTCCAATCCATCTTTTTTCCTATTCATCATCCAAATGATTATGGATGAAAATGGGGAAGCGTTTTTTTCAGTGCAGTCTCGATATAATCAACTGAAACGTATGAACGTTATCAACATCGTTAATCACTGACACCAAACTATTTCAACTCTTACATTCTACACTTCAACTTGTAATCTCGTAAATGCATGCACTCATTCCACTCTTGAGCGCACGAAATATCTCAACAGTTACGTTAGTCCAAACGAGGTTCCGTGAAAGAACTATTTTATGAACAAGGTTTTGATTAACTTTGCAACACTATCTCCGCGAGTCAACAAAACAATAGTACATTCGTTACTATCTTGCGCAAATGCGACACTCGATCTAACAAATATCAGTACTAGTTTTTCGCTGGCAGTTACACTTCGTCTTTTCAATGTATATTGGAGTCGCGTTTACACTTAGCAATTTCATGTGAATTTTTCAGCTCAAAGTTCAACCGCCAAAATCACACGTTCCAAGATTCGTCACCGCTTTTGAGGACCCAGGACACGCTTTTCTTCGCCCTCCGGGGCGGAAGGGGATGAGACCAAATGACCATTGCTTTATTTTATTGCGTGACTTTTATTGCTAAAAAAATCGCCTCGGCCATGAAAGATGCTAACGAACATTTCCCAAAGTTTACATTTTTTGATATTCTTTTCTTTTCTACAAAGATACATACGTATCCTATCATTATCGTTATTATTTATTATTATTCTCGTTATCATTAGTATTATTACGTGGTTATTCGCAACGATAAGAAAAACTTTTCCTAGTCAACGATTTCTACGTGTAAATTTGTCGATGGATTCCAAGTTCTGGGGCAGTTGCAGATCCGTGAAATCCATGTTCTTTATGACTTTTCGTAACGTGTATTTTTTCGCAAAAGACCGATACTTTCACTACTACTCAACGAGCGAACAACATGAATCGTGCAGCGGTGCGATACTCGAATTTCCTTTATTTCTTATTGTTTTATTATAAACTTTTTCTTACGAGTGTATTCGGAAATGGTTTTAAACTTTCGTTTCCTCGAACGCTGAAACGAAGATCGAAACATCGACGTGGACAAAAAAAGCGATCGAAGCAATCCAAAGGAACAGTCACGGGGCTCAAAGTTGACGAATTCCCAAGAATCGCTTCTTCGTTGCATTAAAAACCTCGAAAAACAAACTGTCCATCAAAGAAACGCACTTTTATTCGCGTCTCGATTTCAGCATTCCCGGAAACTCGAAAACGCTTTTTGATTATATCTCCCGTTTGATATTTTCCGTGTTATAATCGAAATTTCTCAATTGTTTCTGTTTACGAGAACGAAAGGAATCTCTGAGCTAAACAGTATTTGTACATTGAGAATTTCTTCGCCTCTAAATCAGTACATGTTTCAATGATGAATTTAATTATGCGAGTAGAAGATTTTTTACCGCCGCGTAAAAAACTAACACGCGGTCGAATTGAACCAGCGGTTACGACCGCGGTTTCGCGGTGGATTTGATTGGAATTCCCAACATATTCCGGGCCCTCAAAGCCAGTGTCGTTTTTGGAAATGGAATGACTCAGATTCCAGCGCACATTTTTAATCTCGAAATGTTCAAATGTGCGACTTTTTGTTTTCTCATAACGCTTAATTATAAATAACCTAACGTTGCATAAGTTTTCACATAAGGTGCGTCCACTTTACAGTTTTCCCTGTAAAAATAAAAATTTTCCATTAGTACATACTGTCATTGCACAATTATTTATCAACTACACAAGGGTTGTCCGCATATTAGGTAACACTGCCAAAGAGAAAGATTTAGCGCAAGACGCGATAATTACGTGAAAGAGCTTTGTGTCATACGTGGAAGGCTTAACATGAGATTATAGTCTCGAACTCCTAATTTTAAGCTCCGAACGCTCGAAGGATCCCCGATAAAACATAAGCGTGTATATATTTGGATGCGAGGCGAGCCGCAACCGCGAAACGACGAAATTTCAAGGACGAGTAATGAAAAAAGAAAGAACGTTTCGATGCGTTTCACGTATATTTTGCGTTTTACTTTTACATGCCTCTTTGCGAGTTTTTGGCGAAACTTTGCGGTAATTTTGTAAACATTGTTAACGCAGCCATATCTTTTCTGTTTACACGACTTTAACTTATGTTAACATTTATTTTACGAGTGTTACATGAATTTGTCCGAGTAAGCCTTCCTTATTCGTCGATGATCAAGAGCCAAAGTGGCGATTTATCTTGTAGAACGACATTATTATCTAAGCCACTTTGACTCCCGCAATCTTAAACTTGGAGGAAGATCGTTACTTTTGCAATGAATTCTTTTAACAAAACCTACTGATCGATTTACAAATCCGAAGCTCGTGCTAATCTTACGAGGCGCAGAAATAGGCGGGATACACGGAGGAAGAATTCGACGGAAAAATCTTCATATACACGAATGTTCTTACGCTAATGATTCACCATGAATTTTCTTTCAAGTAATACGAGACTTCTTATAATTA
Source organism: Zelostemma sp. ZL-2020 (assembly GCA_022816865.1). Taxonomy (NCBI): domain Eukaryota; kingdom Metazoa; phylum Arthropoda; class Insecta; order Hymenoptera; family Platygastridae; genus Zelostemma; species Zelostemma sp. ZL-2020. The sequence continues at coordinate 5,468 of JABFQM010003174.1, forward strand.
TACAATGGGTAAAGTCTACCAATCGAGTAAGCAATTCCGATTAGCGATTACAAGTACTTCCAACAACACATTGACCTGTTTACAAGAAGGAACGATTTACTTTATCTGCGAGCCAATTCTTGTCCGAGCTTCTCTTTTTTTTTCATTTTAAATAATCCGTTTAATGACTTTTTCCATTGACACCGTTTCCTCATAAACATAAACCACTTAAAAAATATTTCCCGATTGGTAAAAGGTATTTGCTAGTACGGTTTGTACTCACTCATCTTCCCACGGGCAAACTTCGTTAACATTATTGTCTCGTTGCTCCTGAGGCGGCGCAGTGGAAGCTTCCGCCGCTTCATACTGCCGGGAGTCCGGTTCCCAGACAGGTACGACTTGCGCCTCATCCGCGCCCTCCTCGGAGACCGGCTCATTTAGAGCCGTTGAATGTACGACGGAAATGCTATCGTCATTCTTCGCTGGAACCTCGGGGTTAATAATAGCTCGATCATTGCTTTCCGCGACTTCCAGCTGCTCCTCCCCGGAACATGATTTCTCATGTTCCAGCGTCTCTTCCGCCAGATCGCCCACGATCGCATTAATACTGATAAGCGGTGCTCTTCCCAGTTCTTTCGTTAAACTTAATCTCTCCTCGCAGATTTTCGTGACTTGTTCCTTGGCTTTTAAGGCTACGTTCGACTTGTTTTCTATCTCACATGGCAAATCAAACGACTGATTGGGCAAAGTATAATTACAAGATGACATAGAAGCGCGGCTAACATCGGAAAGCTTGACCCGCCTCACCATCGAACCCATCGAGAAATTACGCATTATGCCAGCTTTGTCGTGTTGCTGCCCGGCGTAAGACTTTCGCAAACGCTCGGAAACTTCGGTTATCGCCGTGCTTATGTCCGACGAGGAACTCCCCGAGTCCATCTGGGCCGAATTTTTCCGCGAAAATTGAGAAGGGCCAAGATTTGTTTCGCTTAAAGCTGCCTCGGCCGCCGACGTTGCTGCTGTTGCTGCTGGTGCCACAATTTCCGGAGTTGTTTCCGAAACCACCTCGATACTCGTTTCCCAAGGGCATACATCATCCACGGGAAGGGTTATCGTTTCCGCTATGCTAGGATCTCTGGAAAGATGATTATCGGATTTCAATCGGATCTTTTTTTCGAGCCACCTCATTCTTTTTTTTACCTATAAGGTATGTCGGTGAGGTTTGACTGGCTATGGGAATGTGGAATGTGCGAAACCTCGGCTACTTCTCGAACCCCGTAAACTGCCAATTCGTGAGCGGATCCGGAGAGGCTCCGATCACTTCCTCTTCGTCTTCCACTGATTTCAGTGTAACTCATGTCCCCATGTTGAAGCTGCGAGTTCCCGGGAGCAGGAGTCGTCGTTGATAAAATCTTCTTTTTCCCGGGACCAACGAATCCGAAAAATCTGCAATTCGGACGTTCATGTAGAATCGAGTAAGACTTTTCCAGCTTTTGAAATGAATACCTTTTTTTCTGAAGCGGCTGAACGCCGGCAGCCAATATGTTTCGGTACTGATCGGAGCGAATAAATCTCGGGTAACAGTCCTTCTTGAGAAGTAAATTGTACACGTGTTCGGCAGCGGCGTCGAATGTAAATCTACTAATGCTCTTCATCTCGCTGTGCACTTTTTCCATAGTTTTCCCATCTATATTAATTTCGCATGGAGCACCAGGCGCTAAGAATTCTCTGCAACGGGATAAAAATTTTTGATTGAATTATGAAATTTAAAATCGCAGTTCTCTCACATCTTACGTATAAAACTGTTCTAAATTGCCATATTAAAGTTCATTTCCACGTTGTGTTATTAAAGAAACCGATTTCAACTCGTTACGCAACTTTTTACTACTTCAAAAGAAGTTCATTTCACATTAAAAAAAGTCGGCTTGTACAGTGGGAAAATGTATCTCGCTGTATCAGCCTCTCCTTTACCGACGCACATCGAGAATAACGATCTCACCTAAAAATCTCGTTGACTTTATCCGGCATGTGTGCCTGATTACTATGCTTCAGTACTTTAACTGCTAACCAAAATCTTATATTTTCGTGGCTATATTCTTTCCTTAAATAATTCGTAAACTCCTGCAAACCTGAAAGCAAGCAAACAAAAATGAAATTAGTTTCCTCGAAAAGTTGATAATTTGATGGTTGATACGGCTCTCGAATCACCTGTCGGGTCGCTCATAACTTCCTCCAGTGATATTGCCCATTTCTTCACCCGTTTTTCTGTAGGAACTTCTACCCTGTAATCGAAATTTCACCTGATTAGCACACGAGCCAGTAATTACCTCGGTACCTTTGATCGCAGCGTCATCGATTCACTCACAAAGGACTACTTAAATGCCAGAACGTTTGATCATCCGTAAGCCATGGATTGGAAGGTTGCGGTTGTGCGATCATCGGGTCATATTCCATGTAAGTTTCGAAATACGATTTCAAATTTTCAATGGCCACTGAAACTTTTATTCGTGTGCGCGTCAGACTATTCCTTAAAAGTTCGACCTGCGTAACAAGGAAAAAGATTTCCGTTTAAATAAAATGCAACATCGTAAAATTGCTCCGGGTAAATAACAAACTCGTCGTTATTGGATTTCTCCCGTGCGGAAAGTTGCGAATAACATGTTTACCTCGCGTTGTAAATCTGTGTGGGTGCGTTTACGTGGGGGAGCGCGAGGCAACCCCGGCCGGGCTCGAATGGGCACGGGCACTGGCTCGAGGCTGCTCAAACAACCGGGCGGTGGGCGATACACTCTCCAAAAAGCCCTTTCTTGAGAATCGCTCACTATTTTATCGCCTTTCTTTCGTTCCTTCGATATGCGTACCTGCCCCCATAAATCGATCGTTATAAACTCACAAATTATATCAACATACAAAGTATACACTGTATTAAAATATAAAATGATCGCAGAAAGCAACATTTCAGATCAAAGAGCCAATCTCGAATTTTAATTTAAGAAAAGAAGTGCATTTTCTGAAATTTAATACAAGAAAAGTGCACTTCAAACGTGCGCGAGTAAATAAAACGTTTCGTCTACTGAACTAATTGAGTTTCATAAAGCTAATCCGTCGACTCCTACAAGGAATTACGTAACTACATTTTACATGAAAAATGTAAACTCGTTCACCTGCTCTTCCGCTTGCAGCTGAATAATGTCCCATTTGTTTTGTAGGTTTTTCCTTAAATTGTTAAGAGATTCCTGTAATTAAAAAACGATTAATTACCGAATTACAGGCATTTAATGCGACATGAAATACTCACGATTTCGTAATCTTCAAGAGCGTGGCGTTGTTTGTTTCTCAGAGTACGTTTAGCCAAATATATAGCGTATTCCACATTGTCCGGTGTTTTATGTTGCCACGGCCAAAAGTAGGGTGTCTGTTGATCGAATTTCATTTTATAGTGCGATTACGTACATTTCATTACGCAAGTTTCAGGGGAGACTCGAGAGGTTTGGCCAGCAGTGAAACCTCGTATTACGTAATTGATATTAATATTCCCGCGCGTGTTTTGATAGCTCGGGAGAATTTTTGAATAATTTCGTGGACTTTTAATTGCTCTTTTGACCTAATTCATAAACGCTGAATGCAAATTACGATAAATTATATTAACGGAACAATAAAATTTGAATACGTAAAAAGTAAAGCATGTTCACCTGGAATCTGTACAGAGAACTGTCATCCTTCACTGTCAAAGTTTTAGAATCGTTAACCGGGAAGAAATAGCCATACATACAAAGTTGGTTTGCGAGGTGTACTGCTTCTGCTGCAATGATAAACAAAAAGTTGGAAAATGACAGATTACGCGCTCTAGAGATATGCGAAAGAAAAGATTCTGGCCATTGGAAAACGTAATTTATCACTCGATTCTCTTCCAAGCGTGTACAATTTATTTAATTGCAACTTAAAGCTTAGTACGCTCAATAAATTAGATAAACAACGGTTTCACAATCAGAAAGCAATGCGTTACGCCGCTGCATTCGAGCGCTTAAGTGGGAATAAAGTAAGTAGGACTCGGCGTGTCCACGCTTATCTTGGCATCCTTCTGTACAGAAATGGAATACTTTTCTAATTGATGCGCTGCGCTGAACGTCATTCACTCGCATTGCAGAAAAAACATTCGTACTTTCTCGTAAAGAAACAAAAGAAACTTACTTTTGACCATTTCTAGGATTAAAGCAATAAAGGAGAAACTTTTTTCGAGAAAATTGTGCTCGTTTTACCTGACTCTTCGATGCCGAGTCGCTCCATCAGCCACTCTATGAGATCGTAACCTGTTGCAAACAAACGGTATCGCGATGTTTTTAAAAGAACTCGAATCGACAAATCTGGGATTTACAATTTCACTGACCCATAAATGCTGAAGGGATCGACGTGAGAAATTGTTTTTGACTTCGCACGGGTACTCCATTTTCTGTATCTTGCATCTCCTGTACCAATCCCTCCATCTAAAAAAAACGGATCCAATTTTATCTTCCTTTTTTCAAATTAACTCTACAAAAACCAGTGTAATTTCGTCCGAAACGTATTATCTTATTTTACAATCAACTTTTTTCGACTTATTTGTCATTGATTAATTGCACGCAGCTTCCTAATTAAAGCATCGATTAAAATGGTAATAGACGAAGCGGTAAATATAGTTGAAATTTCATCATCGTCGAGGGCAATATTCCCAGATCGGATTATAATCGTAGCCCAATCGGCGTTCTAGCTTCGAGGTAATTTTCGTCCATGATTGATGACCCTTGGGCTCTCGTACCTTTTTGAAGGCGTATGGCCTGTAAAATAGATGTTCCTTTTCCTTTTGTTGGTGAGATCCAGAGGCCTCCATTTTATTCGCGGTGGCCTCTTGCGCTTCTGGCAGAAGCGGTGGTGAGTACGATGGTGGAGGGGTCTGAGGAGCTGGATAGGAGACGGGTTTACCCGAACTCCATGGGGCTCTGGCCCCATCCCATCACTCCAGTCACCCCCGCTCGCTAGCTGAAACATAAGCACTTGCTGTTTTTTTTTTCGCTACGAAAAGTCTGCTCGATCGACCTCATGAATTATGCATGGGAATTCTACGAAAAAACAAAGGCCAAGATCCGTTTCTCGTTGACTGGGTCGAAACTATTGTATACTATTACGGTAATCTTTCGTTTATTTCAAGTCTCGCTTATTTTAACTGGGTCGAATGGAAAAATTAACGAATTGATTGGAAACTTTGCCAAAATTGAACGATTCTAATTGGATTCAACATCGATTACAATTCGTATGAAATTCGATCATGGTTTTATTGGAATTCGAATTTTATACGAATTTCGAGAGAAATTTGACTGTAATTAGATTCGGAATTAATGACAATTAAATTCTATTATGACTTTGTTGAAATCGTCTTTAAATTCGAGTTTTTTGGGGGTTTGAAACAATCTTTATCGGAATAATTTTAGAATGTTTATGGAATTTTATTTAAATTATAATTAAATATCGATTATCTTCGAAATCAGTTTTTATTACAATTTACTTTTTAATATTTTGTATTCGTCGTTATCAAACCAGTAAACAAACAACTAGATAGATAAATAAATTAAATTAGATCTAACATTAATGATAACTCGCCTAAAATTCAATTTTAATCTGATAAAATTCGATTACATGTTATTAAATCTTTACAAAGGTTTTCCAAAATTTTACATATTTCGATTACAATGAAACTCAAAAAAGATAAACATTCTATTTACGAACCCAAATTCTTAAATTTCGACATTCGTTTATTACTTCAATTGTTAATTATATTCAAACGATAATTCTTCATCGACATAATATCCTCTTCCGCGAAATCCAACAATATTTCATGAATATTCCTCGCGAACTCTTCTTTCAATGTAAAGAATGCGCTCGGTAAATCAATCGAACAGCTGTGGCAAATGACAAGTTGCAGAGCACGCGGTCATTCGAGGCACGATTTGTAAATAAACGCGGGAATATCGCCGGAGGCCCTAAATCAATATGCAAAAATTTTCCCCATCCCCAACATCATGCAATACTCGACAAATTGACATATCATTCCCATTTCCTAAACCGAGCAACCGTAAAATAAAACATCTCCACCGCGAAAACAAAAAAATCCTCGATGTATTTCAATCGCGGGTCAATTAACATTTGAAACGCGAGAATTAATTGCATGCATTCATCCGAAAGGCGCGCGGAGTCTTATTATTATCGAGGGACAATTTTCCTGACAAATTCGAGTGACAGCTTCATCCGGGGATCGAAAGCTCGAAAGACTTACTCGATGAATCAGGGCAGTGCGACTTCATGTACGAGCGGATCTCGAATCAGGCCAATCGGGCCCTGGGACATCCTGCATTATACGAGCCGAGGCACTACTACTGTTACGCGTACTGTCATCCAATGGTGCGTTAAACTTCGCAGTGCATGACACATAAGTAAGCACACGATGCGCCCACGATTCTCGGGAAGCAAGGGTAAGTAAACAAGCTCGCCGCAGAGGCACTTGTTAATACGTTTGAAGGAGCGAAACGCGAAGCGACGACGGATGCCAAGAGAGCTCGGGCATCGACGCGAGGAAAAAAGAGAGGGCGAACACCACCACCGCACACCACACCCCACCGACGAGCAATGTACATACACACAGCTGATGACAGCGTCGGGCAATAACGCATTTATGTAGCGTCTCCGAGGCGGCGATCAACGAAACGACAATTTCGAGATTATAGCGACAAATTTGCGTGACGGGCTCGTCATTTCTACAGACCTACAGACATTTCGTGTCGTCCGCTCTGCCGCCGAAGTCTGACAGCTCGACTTCGGGGCCTCTCGGAAGCGCTCGGCGCCCTTCGGGGGCGCTTATCAAAATAGACAAAAGCTTCGTAAGCTCGCGCATCCGTGTGCTTGCGCGCGCACTCTCTCTCTCTCGCACGCTTAAAATTGGCTATTGCACTCTTGCCGCTTCGCTTTGCGTGTGACGAGTGATAGACACAGCAGCCTTTTTATCATTTCGCGATGTTGGTTACATTCGTATGC